>NPFG01000083.1:0-120607 GCA_002288965.1 Xylaria sp. MSU_SB201401
GATGTATGTGTTTAGATATTCATTATTCAGCTGCCGCATCTTGTTTCTCGACTCGATATAATAGTGTGCCCCCCGGGTAGTTCACTTTGCGCGGGCTGCGAAGCGAATCAAGGAGTGGCGAGGCTATATGAGAAATAGTTGGCACTACTACTCCTGCAAAGGTAGCTATATATAGTTAGCGTAGAGAAGGAGTAGTAGTGCAACTATTTCTCATATAGCCACGAGTGAGAAGAGAACTCTGCTATTTAATGATTGCCCCACGAGTCTTGTGATGAAATACAGGTGGGAGTACGCGATCTGCATAGCGTGATATTCCATTAGACTGGGCTTACAATGCGACTCGCGAAGATCGTATTTAATAGCTGGCAAAGTATGTTAAAGGAAGGCATGTTACTATAGATCCTAAGATGTAAAAATTGATATATAATATGAAATTCAAACCCCCCCTTCCCCAACTGAATATACCACCATCTCTTTCCTTCCTTCCTTTCTCTTTTTACTTTACACGCCGGCATTGACGACACACGCCGTCTCTAACGAGCGTATCGAAGGGCCCGTCCCGGCGCCCGCACTTGCCGAACCGCGCCTTGGTCTTGAGTACCGCGAAGCACTTGTGCTTGATCCCTGATTTGGCGGATGTCTGCGATGCGCAGAGGGTGCAGATTGTGCGCTCGTTTTCGGAGTAGCACATTTCGGGGTATGTTTTATATATATAAGAGGAAGAAATGAGTAAGAAATAAGGAATAAAAATTAAGAGAAATGAAAGGAAAAGGGAGTTTTTACGCTGCGAGTGAGTCTGATGGTGTTGTATCTGTTAATATGACCCCTTTTTGCCTGGAGGGCTGTAGGGGTACTTATAATGGTCTTGCGAGTCTTTGTTTTTGGCGCATTTGACTCGGCCTTGGGAGATATTGAGAAGAAACAAAGGGAAATAGCATTGTTTTTCTATTCTTAGAGTATATGATGGATAATACACTTCTCTTCGTCAAAGACGATGGCCTTTTTGCTTTGTTCTTTTGTGTCTCTTCTTCAATTTACTTCATACAGTTGAGCAAAGAAAGGAACACAAAAGGGGAGAGGAGAAAATAGGTAAATACACGATGGCACCAATAAGATGAGAGATATTGGTGACATCGTGACCTTGGAATATGTTACTGTCTGATTTAGTAAGTTGAGGGTAATACACATGGTTGTATGTATGTGACAGACGAGAATGCGCGGCCAACAGCATTGGATGTTGGTGTGTAACAAGTAGTACGGACAATGTCAGAAGATTCGAATAACGTAAGAAAGAAAGCTCAACTTAACAGCAGACCAAGGTAGAATATAGCATAGCGCAGAGAGAGTCAAACACAAGCAAACGGCCATGTCAGCCTACACATCTGTCCGTCTATCTCGATGAAAGATGCACAAATCCAGCTCACCACAGAGATGGACAGTCCAAAATCTCCCTAGGTATTATGTACATATTTACCTACCAGCTACATAAAAGAGAAGAAAATAGACGCATAAATGATCAAGAAGTAAAACTGCGTGTACAAGAGAAAGTGGAAGAAAAAAAAAAGATAATCAAAAAATCAAAAAGAGAGAAAAAAAACATTTGCACCTGCCGGGATTTGCACCCGGGTCCTTTCCTTCCTTCCTTCTACTTCGGTAGTGAATGGGAGGGAAATGAGTTAACTACTACTCTACAGGAGCTAAACAGCGCGTCGGTTGGACTTCAGCTGGAGTTGCTGTCCAAGTTTCTTGTTTTCGTTTATCTACCTACCTACGTTTCAGAGGGAATGGAATGGGCGGCTGAGCTAGTCGTTTGACTGGTCGAGAGGGTGGCTGTGGTTGTTTGCGTGCCTGGGTTGGTACATGTGTGGGTGCTGGGTGCGTGCGTGGTTTTGTGTGTGACATAGCAGCTACCCGAGACTTGCCACAAGGGGTGGACAGGAGATACGTTGGGATGTGGTACTTACTCTCGTTTCTGCTTTTATATATCTCTTCTTTCAACTATGAATTAAATCCATTTGGCCTGGCTACTTTGTGATGTACTTCACCAAACCAAGTAAAAATAAGAATCTACAGATCTTAAGTAGGCACAGTATTTTGAGAATCATATCTAATATCCAATATCCCTCAGGCCTAATCCTATCTATTATAAGACCAGACATACACAGATATCAAATATAACTGACTGAGTTACTCACCCACCTTGCATCTTTCAAGTTAAACAAAAAACAACATTCTTCACACATCTACACACAAGTCTAGTCAAAATAAGAGACCAAGTCATCCATCCCACTCAGTACATTTATTTATTTATTTATTCGAGCGGACAACTATTGTGCTCTACATAAATCTAAAGTACTTGTGTCCATGCTTACCTAGTTAGCGTAATCGGCATGCGGTTACCCGCGCCTAGAAGATCACTGTTATCATCCAACACGTGTGCTGATGCTGATGTGATGTTCAACCGAACCAGCCAATCAACGATCCCAAGACCTAGCCCAGCGACCCACCTATACCTCATCTCATTCACTTACTCCTTCACTCACTCACCTCGCATCAAAACCAACAAGAAAACTAAACACACTGAAAGTAAACCTCCTACCCCATAGGACACATCCAAACAACAGACAACAACAATTTAGTCACTTAGTTAGTCACCGAGTATCTCAAATAGATATGTATAATTCACAATATTGGTATCGATTAACAATAGCAAGTAAGCAATAATGGTACCTCGAAACCATTCCAAGTCCAAGTCCAATTCCATCTCATCCATTTCCTTCCCTTTTTCCTTCTTTTTTTCCAATCCATTCAATCCTCTTGTCCGTCCATCCATCCAATGATTGGTTGATCCAAAAAGCTAGTTACCAATCCAACAAACCAGCTAGCTGAGCTTGACTGATTCTCCGACCAACAAGAGGCATGGAGAGCAGCAAGGAGAGTACTATAACCCCCTTGGCCTCTCGTCTCGTCTCTTTCCCCTTTCTTTGCTTCGCTTTAACAAAACCCAAGTCGTTATTTCGCCCGCCACAAGAAAAAGAAAACACCCCCCCCCAGGACCATATTACAGTGTAGTGTAATCTACGACGATCGCAACGAATCCAAAAAAAAAGGCCACAACCTGTCCTCCCCTCCGCTCCCTCCCCCCTACTCCAAAAAAGTTATCGTATCGCCCCAAGTCCAGCCCCCTTTTAGCGGGTATCGAGGAAGTCTGCTTCGCCTGGTTATGAGAGAAAAACTAAGGAAAATAATGATAATGATGATTCCCTTTTTGATGATCCTGGTATGCTTTGCTCCAATGGAACGCCATTCCTCCCACCCCCAATCCACCGTAAAATAGGGTTGTCCCCCCCTTCCCCTTCGCTGTTTATGAAAAAAGTGATAATTTCGTAAGCGCATGTCTCAAGGTTAATAGTAGTAGTAAAAGGTATAGATAGTATAATGCTGCACAAGGTAGAATGCGACTGATACCACGGCGCTAGGGATTTAGGTCGAGAAGATCGTTAGACGGCATGTCATGCCGTATGGTATGGGAGGAGTCAACTTGAAACAGGAGCTCGCTACTCTTGCTCGGTGTCGCTTCCCTCGTCCGAAGAACTTTCGAGGGGACCGTACTTGGCTTTGTACCTTTCAAGCTCAGCCATCTGGTTAGCGACGTGACCCAGTATGACTGCCATCGGTGCGCGAAGATCTTCGAGTTGTTTGATATGACCGCCGCCCATGGCAGTGTGCCGCAGAGCCAGAGTCGAAACGCAAGTCTATGAGAGTCGGTCAGTAAATTGTTAGGGGAATATGGGATGCGAAATATCTTACCTCGATGCGGCTCACTTGATGCTCCATGAAATTGAATAGGAAACGGTCTGTGACCTCGCCACTCGCTGCTTCATACGCTCGAGCAGCTCGGTTTCAGGAGGCTGCAGGCCCCTCCCCGACATTTCTTCCAGAGAGCTACAGAGCATCTCCAAGCGCAGGCTAACTTTCCATAGAGACCAAATCATTTCTGGGTCAATGCCGAGTTCGCTTCCAGCCACGAGTCGTGCGGGTTGGTCGGATAGGCCTTGTGTTGTAGCGGGAACCATGTGGTAATCGATTCTGGCAGCAAGTGCATGCGGGTAGAGAGAATAAACATACTCGGGATTTTCGAGTCCCTTTAGTTTTCTTTCGCCCATTTCCTTGACCTCAAACCCTTGCGAGGTGAGTGACTTCAACTCTTTTCGAATAGCCAGTGCCGTTGCTGTATCGTCAAATGCCTCATCGGAGCCCATAGATCCAGTTCGGTCATTTTCTTGGTACGTTTCGAGGCACCGCTGAATTTCCGAGATGAAATCTGCGGAAACTGCGATCTGCCCGCCATCGGCAACCGCAGAGATACGAGAGGCTTTATTGACCATAGGTCCAAAGTAATCCATACGTCGAGTAACAGGATCAATCTCGGCCACTGGCTCGCCGTAATGAATGCCCATCCTGACAGAAAGTCCTTTGAAGATGAGAACGTTATCCTTGTCATAGATTTCCTGACATGAGACTGAATTGAGTACTTCAGATGGCCAGGGCACCTCAAGCAGCTGCATCTGAACGGAAAAACACCATAGCAGGGCGGATGTCGCAGTGGGAAAGGATACCATGAAAGCATCACCTTCTGTCTTGACCTCGTACCCGCCAATCCGTCGGAGCTGGCGGCGCATGACTTCATTGTGAAGTTTGATCGAGGCCCTCATGGCATCAGGGTACATTTCCCAGAGATTGGTGGAATTTTTGATATCCGTGAAAACGATGGAGGGTTTGTCGGTCGGTGCGGGCACCTCAGCCTCGAGCCTGTGCAAATCTGAATCCAAAATTCCACCTTTGGGTTTCTTGCCTCGTTTCGGATATTGAAAATCGTCGGGAACACCCGAGGGGTATAGGGACATGCTCTGCCCTCTATGCAGGCGTGTCGACCTCTCTTGCCGGCGTTTGAGATCGGCAACACTGATCATCATAACCATGATCTTATTGGTTGAACCATAAGCCATGGCAAGATCTCGTAGCCTCTGCGAAGCTCGCATGAGGTCGCCTCGCTCAGACCGTGAAACATCGACAATCAGTCCAGGCTTAAGATATTCCCATAACTCCTTCGTTGCAATTACAATTGTTTCATCTTGGGCTGTAATGGAGACTTGATTGACATCAGGGGCCGCCTGTACTGCTGGTATTAGGTCAACATATCCAAATGCGCGAGAGACATCGAGAAGGTCATTCAATTTCCCTTGACGCGAAACCCAACCGCCAGCATCCCGGATCCGTTGACGTTCTGCGGGCTCAGCTGGGTCATGTTTCCGTGTCAGTATCTTATGAGAGCCATCCGACTGAATAAGCATCGCTTGTGCGTCGCCGACATTCGCAATATACAACTCCTGGGCCTGGAGGTATGCAATTGTGGCGACGCCTCCTGAGTTTAGATCTTCTTTACTCAAGACCACCTGATTGCCCGATCCGCGATGCATCCCCATCGGCCTTTTCTCTGTATGCTCAATAGCTATGGTAACCAAGTCTTTGTTCAGAGCAAGAAAGGCACGACGCAGTGCATCAGCAGGTCCCTCATTCTGACGTGTTTTGATAGCTTTTAATTCCATCGTGAAGATGTGGCCGAAGTTCTCATGCAGATATTTGGCGATCTTAGAGCCACCACTAGAGAGAGCTTGGCCGTCAAACAAGCCGAGGAGCGTTTCCATATCCGAAGAATTGAATCGGGGAACAACGAGATCAATGGTAGACAGATGTTCATTTCTTCCCATCGTATCCGCCATGCCATAGGGGAGGTGTCCTGCCAGTGAGCCAGACGTTCTCACGCGACGATCTTCGCTTTGGTCGGGTATGCTGGGTTGAGTGAGGGTTACGTCCATCAGGCCAAGCACCCGAAGGTTTGTCAAGCGGCTGAAGTCCGTTAAATTTTCGCTGCGATTCTGGGCAGCAGTCCCTTGATTGTTCTGTTTGATTTCTAAGCGCTTGTTGCCTGACAAATTAAGGTATCGCAAGTTGGGATTGAGATTCCAATTCCAATCGTACGGAACATTAGAAATATTGTACTTTAACGAGTTGTTTCCACAATCAAGCACAGCTAACTTCTTAGCCCTTGAGATATCGGCTGGAAGATTTGTGAACTTGTTGTTGTTGATGTGAAGCACTTGAAGCAGACTGTATTCTTCCAAATCGTCAACTGGCAGGCTGGTCAGATCGTTGCCCGACAGATATAGCTCAACGAGCTGAGGCCAATTCTTGATGCATCGCTGAGGCATATCACTAAGGTCATTGTATGACAAATTGAGGACTCGCAGTTCGCTGAGAAGCGTGATCTGCTCAAATACATCATCGTCAATCTGGTTGTCTGCGAGTATTAGCTGTCGCAAAGAGCCAGCGAATGTATTGGTCAGCCGACTGGAAAGACCGGAATCTTTTCTAGGTGCTGCCGATGGTGTCACAGAGCCGTTCACCCCGCTTCCCGTAGTGCTCCTAGATACAACTGAAGTCTTGCGGCCTCCTTTGCCATAGACGGACACCACAGAACCTTTGCGGTCGGCCACAGAGGCGACAGGATTGGGCCCGACGCTGAGTAACGTACTTGAAGCTTGGCTGGGCCGACGGGTCCCATCAGGTAACAGGTCCTCGTCGCTCTGGATCTGGGACGGCGGACTACTCGATGGCTTATGATTGATAACCGGGACAGTCTGCGTCTCTCCAGGTGGTTGGGGTTGACGAGAAGCGGGCTTCGGAAAGTTTTCAAGGACGTTTGAGGATGCGTTTAGAGTTTCCAGTTTGTTGGCCCACCATATGTCCATGGGGAGTTTCCTGATGTTGTTGCCTCTGACATCTAGAATCTTCAGTTCTGTCAAGCAGCCTATTTCCGGTGGAAGCTCGCCCACCAGATTGTGAGCGATGCTAAAATGCTCTAACCTCCGCAAATTGCCGATCGTACTGGGCAAGGACACAAAGTAATTGTGGTCCAAGTTGAGACGCTCTAGATTGACCATGTTATTGAACGCTCCATCGATGCTCGCAAGCTGAGCGTCTGAGAGGTTCAGTATTTTCAGGGTCGGCATGGGATTCACGATACCAAATTTGGTAAGGGGGTTCCTGTTGAGCTTCAGAGTACGGACACGTTCGAAGCTACCCACAAACTGTGATAACATGTTGTGGTCCGCCGTAAGCACCTCCAACTTGGGTAGTTCAGATATGACATCGATCGAAGTCAACATATTGAATTTAATGTCCAGCTCGCGAAGATTAAATAGGCGGCTGAATGTCGAGGGCAAAGATCCCGAGAGCCGGTTATTCGTCATTACGAGCCTTTCTAAACTGCGAAGATCCCCTATCTCCTCTGGAAGTGACGCTACTGAATTGAAGCTGACATCGAGATTAACGAGGCTCTCTAACTGACATAGCGCAACAGGGAACTCTTCCAGGAAATTCGAGGATAGGTTTAAAAAACGCAGAGATTTGAAAGAACCGAAGTCCTGTGGCAGACTCTTTAAGCGATTGTTGGCAAGCGTTAGCCTCAAGATTCCAGTAAGGCGGGCAAGCTCGGCATGCTCGACCTCTTCTAGCCGATTGTTAGACACGTCAAGCAGGGTCAATCTAGTTGCCCTGCTAATACTAATAGGAAGCTTGCGGGCCTCATTGCTGGCATACTTGATATCACGCAGCGAAGGGCATGCTTGAATGAAATCTCGTGGAAGATCGAGAGAAAGGTTGCGTGATAGGTTCAAGGATATTATCTCGTTAGTCTTGGAATACAATGTGATAGGGATTGTGATTAGGTTTCGGCCAGACAGGTTGACATGGTTGAATTTGGCCGCCCTCCCACCAAGTCCTAGGTCGTGGGGGGTGGCGTTGAACGTGTTATCTCTTGCAGACAAGAATAAGAATCGGCACAAGTAGCCGTTATCCTCACGCCCAATGTCTTCTAGCCGGTCTTTCTCTTCATATCCGGCCTGTTGCAATAATCGCTTCTGTATCAAGAGTGGTCGCTCTGCTGCTGCCAGTATTCGGCAGAGGTCGTGCTTCTTAAGGACGATATGGTAGTTCTCTACACCCTCTGTGATCAAAGTCTTCTTGACGACTTGGTTCATAACATCGCTCACAGTTGCACTAAGCGGCAGCTGTACCGTAGCGAAAGAGCCATCAGAACGGAAGACACGAATGCAGTGAGGCGCACCCTTTTCTTCGACCCGTGGCGGTGTGCCCGCTTCGTCGTTTTCCGGTGTGTGATCATTTCTCTCCTCAGCAGTGCGACGAACGGCCCAACTGTCTGGGGCATTCCATGCTCCTCCAGCTTTAGTCGTCGCCGCCGATATTGGCTCGGGTACAGGTTCATCGGGAAATTGGAACATGGCTGGACCCATGGGAGTAAGGGGAAGAGGACGCGACAAGATGCCCTCCATGTCATTAAGATTGGTGTCTAGGTGAAACATGGCATCTTTGTCATTCTTGTCGGTGGGACCGATGAGCTCATCAGCATCGTCGAATGTTTTATGAGGACGCGACTTCTTGCCGAACGGGAATTTGTTGTTAAAAGTTGCTTGTCGTGCCGTGTTCATCCGTGTTTCTCGGTCGCTCTCTGGGTTAGGCAAGGGCTTTTCGTAAGAAGTCTGCTGGGCACGGCTCAAATCTGGCCTCGATGTTGAGTGTGCTATAGACCGGGATGCTGGTGCATTTCGGTGACGACCACTAGACCCATCATCTTTCTGCTTATGTCGCCGTAGGCGGTCCAGAATCCCCCTCTTTCCCCCGTGTCCACCCGGCGAGATCTGGCCATCTACCGAAGCAAGCCTGCTACCGGTGCTATTACTGCTAGGTGCAGGGCTTTGTGCACGGGAGCGCATGCCACTCGCAGTAGACCCACCCCGTTCTTTCATGTTATTGATGCTCAGGGTTGAGTCTTCCCGGCTGGGATAAGGCCGCAGGGTGCTGGGTTCATCAAGACTTTTATTGTGGCGGTGGTGACCAGGGAGGTGGACCATAGAATGGTTGGAACGATAAGATGACGACGCCGGGGCCATCGCAATTTGGCTCGAGCTCGCGCTATCCTGATGCGTCTGGGCGTAGCGTTCCCTATCCGGACCAGCTAAAATATCACGTACTGGAGCCTCTCCATACTTTGCAATATCATCTGCCTCTTGGTACAAAAATGGCACCACATCACTCGAGGGTATGGGGGTTCGAGGTCGAGAAGACGTGGGCGATGGCTCCCGGGTGTGGTCTGTCGCATTTGAATCATTCCTGCTCCGGCGCGGTCGACCAAATGAGTACGACCGCTGCTCCTTGGCAACTGGTGGCGCAGGGGGCAAGCTCGTCTCTGACCCATCGCGACCCGGAAATTCTTCGCCGAAGAAGCCTTGAAGTTTCTTCAGTCCACCCCGGCCACTGCTATTCTTTGACCCCTGACTGCTCGCAGTGGTAATGCTCGCGATTGAAGGGCGTCGTTGGTCGTCAAAGTAGGCAATATCGGGAGAATCATTGTTGTTCGGGGTCTGACCGTGTCGGGATGGAGCGAGTCGAAAGGCTGGTGAGAGTTGGGAAGGTGTGGAAAGGTTGTCGCTAGAGTCATTGTAGAAACTAGTGAACGTGGTCGGTGATGCGGTCGCACCGGATCCTCCGTTGGCCGACATCCAGGGCGCAACGTTCTGCGGAGCATTGGGACCGGTCGAAGGTGGCTCGCGATGGATCTGGGGTAGGCGACCGCCCGAGGGTTCGAGGACGGCAAGGTCGCGACGATAGTTGGCCAGGTCGCTCATGCGACGATTATCGAGCAGGGAGTTTGCCGAAGCCGTCGAGGCGGGAGACAAGGCGAAGCGGTGACTAGTCGGCGACGTGGGTGAAGTCTGCAAGTCGTCTTTGTGCGGCCTAAGGTTGTTGTTGTCAGTTTGAAAGCGTACATTAACGTGAACCATACTTTGGCTCCGCAGTGCAGCCCGTCATGAACCCTGTTCAGCCGCCCAGGACCGAAAGGGATATAAATAAGATTGTATAATAATAAGCTTCTCATGGTGGGGGCGGAGAATGCGAACGAGACAGCCAGACATGGCTCGCCGTGGCCCAAGGAACTAAGGAGAGCAGGCTGGAAACGCACCTGAAGCGACCATTCTCGCTTGTCTTGATGGGCCTCGGGGTAGGCTTGTTTGAGGCGGAGGATGTGGATGCGGAGCGGTTAGGCGTGGGCGGTTTCACGGTGATGTTAGACAGTCCCGACATTCCACTGCTGGAGCTGCTCACGGCGGAGCTGGCGCGACCATCATTCCTCGTCATTGTCACTCGCACGCCGGTGCTCGCAGCTAGATCAATGATATGACGCCATTAAAGTGAGAGCGCGCTCATTCTCGGTCCTGGATAGAGAGGGGGAATTTGAGTTTGCCCGTGGGTCGCGCGAGTCCTTGCGTCGGGCTGGTCGTGCTGGAGAAAAGGGTTCGTTGTTCGTTGTTGGTGGTAGGTGGTCAGCGACCGTGTACCCTTTTTTTCCAGATAGCCGTATACGTATAGGTTGGTCTCAAGTGAGGTAAGCGAAAATTGGTGAGCTGAGTGGTGAGCACTGAGGAGGAGGCCGAGGCGTATACCAGAGTGTACTGGAGACTGCAGACTGCAGAACTGTAGAAATGTAGAACGCAGGCGCATAGAGCGGCACACAGGCAGCTCGGTTCTCCAATGTGTTCGGTCGTAGTCGGCTCGCAAGCAGCTCGGGCGGAGGAGGGGCTGGTTTGGTTGGTTGGTGATAGTGCGAACTGGGAATCCTAGTAGTGGTGTAGAGAGGACGGTTGGTTGGTGATGGACTCGAGGCACAAATCGGGGTCAATCACTCAATCAATCAATCAATCAGTTACCTCCTACTGTACCTACCTGCTGCTGTGCTAGTGTGCCTAGTAGGTTAGGTGTGTGCCTTAGGTACACGCCCATGGGCCTGGGTGTGGGTCTGGAAACCTGGCTTGTCTGGGGAAGCAAGAAAACGATGAGAGACGGGCCAGGCCAGGACCACGTTATCGCTGGATGATGGATAGCGTAGTACTACCTCATAGAGCTAGGAGGTAGGTATTTCTCTGCTTGCAGCACTGCCTAGGTACCTTAGGTACCTAAGCCTGCAACTATAATTACCCTACCTAATAGCAGCTGACAACGAGATACAGTAGGTCATGAATAAATGAAAGAAATAAGGAAACAAAGAAAGAGTTACCTACTGCAGGTATGTGCCAACGACCCTATTGAGAAGCCGCCCAAGACAGAAAGAGAGAACACAACTCGTATGCGACGGGACGGGACGGACAAGAGGGGCTGTGTGTTGCAGGTGGTAGGTGGTGGGAAGATAGGCGTCCATCATAGGAGCCTCCAGCGCGCTATGATGCGTATGCCGTGGCACTGTAAAACACGCCCAGCTGCTATAATTATAACACTAACGAGCCTATCGGATGGCGGTATTAGGGGCGCTGAGCTAAGTAACCGGGTTAGCTAATCCTCCAGGTCTCAGTGATACGGTACCAGGTGGGTGTACGGCAAGACGACACTTAAAAGGATCGCAGTTCCTTGTACTCCCACCTCTCGGTCACGTTTACGGTAAGAGCACCTTTAGATACCCAGAGCTAGCCAGCAACGGGAGAACTTGGCGGGCATGGAGGTACAGTAGGTAACCTGAGACTCGAACCACGTGTGACACAGGTGATGCATCACACAAGAGAGCTTGCTTCGCCCGAGTTGGTATGTCCAAACAATTCTTGTGTTCCCTAGGTATCCGAGATTCTATGCCAAGCAGTAGTAAGGAGTGTGAGGGCAGTTTCTCGCTATCTACATAAGGACTGTCTCGCCGTAGGTGGATAACAAACGCCAGTCGTGATACCAGACAAGCCGAATTGTCCAATCAAAGCAATCCCTACGATGTAAGAGATCGTCGTGATATAGCCCGGACGACGATGTTTACTTTCCCCTACCCCCGAGAGCGTAGCTCCGATGGAGCCTGAAGATTAAGCAGAATTGTACGGCGTAGAAATATACGAAGTACTCGGTCCTCTCATAGGAGCTTTGAACTCGTACCTCAAGCCACTCATTTCTCCAAGTCCTATCCTTCCTTGTCATTGCTACCTCTCAACTTGAAGGTCAGATTCCTCATCTCAAGGATCCCTCTACATACTGTAGCCATCGAAAAAGCGTCATCATGCACAGCGCCAAGGCCATCCTCGCCGTGGGCTCTCTCGCCGCCGGGCCGTGGCTCAGAGCAGCAGTTTCCCGTCCGACCCGTCCTGCCCGAGCTCGATAAGCGCGCTCGGGGTGGCCGCTCCCTTCCCTCCGTCGTACCTGGCGACGATCCTGAAGGATCCCGAGGCGTACGCGAGCAACCTGTGCGGCTTGGCGGCGGAGCTCCCCGCGTTGCAGCTGAGCGGGTTCGGCGCCTGGGGCCAGTCGCTGTTGAGCTACGACGCCCTCGTCACCAAGTGTTTTGTGACGGGCCCCGAGGCCTCCGCGGCCACCAGCTACATCCACCGGTAACGGTACTATTCCTAGTGCTACATCGTCGATCCCGACGGGTCTCGCTGCCAGGCCCACTAGTGCCCTCGCTGGCGCCGTAGGCGTCGCTAGCCTCTTAGCTGCTGCCGCTTTGCCGTAAACGCACGATCGCTTTATCATGAGAAACTCTCCCCGACAAGGGTCTCACGCAAAGCAAAATAAGCTTGCCAGAATTGTCTTAAAGCCTAGGCTCAGGGTAGACAACAGGCTCTAAAGGGCACAGTCCTTTCATCACGGTCTATGTGTCGTGCTTGGGGTTACTTATTCAACTGGTGACGAGACGTCCGCTCTCTCATCGAAATAGGGAGTTAGCTACACACTAGCCAACCAGACCAGCTGGGATATGGCCCGTTGATTGGCGGAATACCCTAACGATTATATATGAACTCGTATGAGTTATTGAGCAAGTGTTACGGAAACAGATGAAATTCTGGTCTAATGAAATGTAATGATTATGTTCAAAAGTTAATTGTCGAGGCGTGATGTCCAACAATGATATGTAAAACCCGTCTTATAGTATATGTATCACGGATCCACTATCGGAACTGTAGAGAGTGGTGACTTGAGCACCATGGCTAGCACTGTAGCCTTCGCAATCGACCTTTAGTGGAATGCAAGCTTCATCTAAAGCCGTGTCAATACGTTTTAGCTTTTCCCGCGCCATCAAACTTCGGTCGTCGGTAAGAGAAAGAGCGGTCGTTTGTAATATTTCTTGCCTACTCTTCGCCTCATTTTCTCTTAAATGTGTTTCAATAAGCGTATGCATGCAATCTCAAAATATACTTGACAGATACTATACTAGCATACTTTGAGCCGCACTAAGTAAGGACCTTAATACTTAGGCCCCCTCTACCAATTCCAAGGCGCGATAGTATCAAACGAAAGATAGCGTAAGTTGAAGATGAAGATATCTCAATGTTCGTAAGGGATATAATAGCTCCATCAGACTTACCGTTTTACTATATCGAATAAGTCTTGAGAGAAAATAAAATGAATGGCAATAATGAATAAGTAACGCTCATCTAGTACGATAAAATGGAGCCACACATAGCATATCAATAAGACCTCTCTACCACTGATACCCTATCAATGCAGCTCTTATTCCTATATTGGCGCCACAGATTTGAGTAGAGCTACATAATATTGAAATCAAGATTACTTTATGTGCACATAGAGTCGGAGATTCTCACGTCATCGAAAACAGCACAGACATAGAAACAACTTTGTATCACACGCAGGTGTCAAAGGCGCCCTCTCGTGAGCCAGGGTAGCCCACAGGAGGCGACAGGATATTGAATGAAGCTATCCGTGAGGAGTTCGTATTGAAGCAAACTGTCTCAGACGATAATAGACGATAATAGATCCCGCGGCAGGCTGGGGCACAAGGCGTGGCCATTTAGGTCTATAAATTAGGAGGAGTCTCCTCGAACCCGGGGGAGCAGATAGTTCCTTATGGTCTCCTTGAGGCCTTAGTTGAATTATAGCGATTGACACATCCAAGCCCTCCCCCAGAGCCCTAGTTACACTTTGAGACAACGAACTAACTATCGCCAACTTGAATCCTCCGTAATCCTGTTATTGACCTATCAGTGGTAGGCCAAGAGCTTTTGTCGATTTCGGAGAAATCCATACAACGATGAAAGAGCCATTTTAGCATCGCGAATAGTCTCGTGGCATACGTGATGTACTGTGCGGTTGCCTCCGCTGCGAGGTTCTGCAAAATTCGAAAGCTTTCAGTATTCAAAACAGCCTACATCAGCCAGCACACAAACTTTCGGCGGAATTCTGACGCATCTCTCAATCATTGTATAATAAATACAATATGAATAACTACTCATTTTATTTAGTTTACTAATGGCAGCTACGCCCGTCTCAGTGCTATTATTTGTTACGTGTTTAGTGAGGGAACGTTTGGTTTAGCTATACGGATTTGATCTGTCTCGCGACATGTTCTGCGCACCAAGCATGGTTAGGTCGAGATATAAATACCCTCTTTGCATATAAGTATATGAATCCTAGTGAAATTAATACCAGACTAATTTTTTTTTTAACTTTTCTATAAATGCCTAGATTAACTGTGTATTGAACGATCCGGTCCCATGCGATTGCCACGTGTCGAAGTGCATGAGAGCGCTTACTCTTGAGAAGAACTTCAAATCTCCCGAGTAGGGTCTATTGCGATTTATTTTTAACAACCTTGGGATAAGTAGGCAGCTTTGACAGTTTTATGGCCATAGAAAGAAAGCCGTGCCTTACGCCCGATGCGACTGTGTCAATTTAATCAATGTGGAATAGTCTCCGTCTTCATGTGGTAATCCGCTCGCTCTTCGATCTCGCTGGGGGTTACCTGATTTCTGTGTCTGGTAATAGTCAACCAGCCAATCATAAGAGAGCTAGCCATATCGTAGTTAAAGTCGTCAGACGGAGGCTGAAATGAGAAGGAAGCTAGCGGGGCGCGTACCATGCGAGAATGCCTGATTATCTATGTACGTATTTTGATGATGTCGTATTGGCTTTAAGCAACTAGCTCTCTCTATTGATTCGCTGCGAGGATTAGGACTAGACCAGGCTAGACCTGTGTCAGTGAGTCTGTTGGGAGAAGACGCGGGTCAGTAGGTATGTAAGTAGAGGGTACGTTAGTTCGTATGCAGATTGCAGCATCGAGATGCGCCCGTCGGTGAGGAACACCGTGTAGTACGCCTACCAATACATTATGGTGTCGACGTACATACACGTTACCTACCAATGCCCTGACATCGACTTTCCCAGGGCCTCGGTTGATGCATGTCACGCCCAAATGACGCAAAGGTATACAGAATGAAAATGTATTCTAGCTAAGACTGTAATACATTATCCATGGGCAATGACATGGCCAATGGTAGACAAGAGCTATTCGTGTCTATTCGGCGCAACACGACAGCCACAGTAATGTCAAAAAAGACCGTAAAAAACGAATGAAATTTAAACAGAGTGTTATGTAACTCGAACTGCCGAGGGACGTATAGTTGTTCTGTCGTTGGTGATTGAAGCACAGGCTGACTGGTTTCAAACACTACTTCGTGCAACCCCTCGCAACATTGACTACCACAAGCCTGCAGTTAGCTACAATGGAGTGTTAGGGATCACCTAAATAGCTCCTTTTACTCACCTTCGATATATCTTTGAATTTCAACCCACGAATGGTGGCTAGGGTGCATATCACCCACAGCGTTGATGGTCCCTTAATGGGGAAGTTGTTAAGCTGTGGGGTGTGACCTTGCTCGTGAGTGCGGCCATGTTCTATAAACCTCAGCACTCATGGATAATCAGACTAGAAAGCGTTGACTTACCGACGCGCTCCTCGTCTGTTTGTCGAACTCGGTCTTGCCGAGAAAGAATAAAGGCAAGGAGGGCAGCCCCAATAGCTCCCAAGAAACCCAGAAGGCCGCCTAAAATAGGCCCGAGGAGGCTATTCGGTATACCCATGTTGTTCTGACAGGAGCTCACTGTGATTTTGATCCCGTGGGTATTAAATGTCGAGTTTGCTCTCAAAAAACGCTGCCAATCTAATAGAAAGGGAAAGATGAGGAGAAAATCAACTCGAGAGCCATTTGAACGAGAATGAATACGCTTTAAAAATCAAGAAGCAGGTAGGAGAACTTCCGCTTCTCTGCATGTTTGGGTGAATAAGTCGAGAACACTGCAGCCTTAAGATCCTGGCGTGGTTAGTGTGCATCTTGTTACAGCCCCCGACAGCATATAATGCTTTTCAGATTCTGGGAGCCATCCTATCCGGTGCGGCCAGAAGACACGCCGACCACCTGACGAATTTCAAGAGTCTTCAGATTCTGGGCGGGTGCCAATGGGGTATGAGGGACGGCTCACCGCGCTCAGGGTTGCTTTGCGTGTGCATGTCGCGCTGGGCTGTAAGCTCAGATTTTGACTTGTGGCCACTCAGATTGCAGCTGAGAATCTGACAAGTATCATGGGGGTACGTACCTATTCACCAGACCAGGATCTTTTCAGATTCTGTTCTCTGCCCAATCATCACAGGATGTCGCTCAGCCACTGGGTCGCGCATTGGAAATATACCCCCCATCCTACTCAAGAATTCGTTATGTTCTTCACTCTTTCTAATCTATCGAGTTCTGTATCTCGCTCGAGTATCGCGATCAGTGCCCGATACACATTGTCTGATATTCGACACGAGCCAATACCTATTGCACATTCTTTCTGTGCAGAGAGTATCTATTCCTGTGGCATCGGCATCCTCAAAATATACCAACCGATATGAGCCACAAAAACCCCAAGCTGAGCGACCAGCAATGGGATGACCTCAAGGCTCAAATCAGAGAGTGGTATCTCGTACAGGATATGTCGCTTAAAGAAGTTTGCAACAAATTAGAAGGACAAGCTACGTAAGACATATTCATTTCACCGACCAGCTCAATATGCTGACAGCAATAGAAAGCACCAAATCGAAACCAAGATTAAAAATTGGAAATTTCGAAAGAATCTTGATAAGGAAGCATGGATCTCTGTCGACCACCATATCACTAAAAGAAAACGTGACGGCAAGGAATCCGAAGTGGTACTCTGCGGCAAGCGTATGAAGCCGGGGACGGTCACAAGGGAGACAGATCGCCACGGTGATAGGTCCATATTCGCTCAACTTGCTCTACGTAAGCTTAGATTCCGCCTATCGCTTCCAGACGTTCGTACTGATACTAAGCAGCAGAACGAAATTCGTCACCTCAGCCATTGACCGACTATCAGGTTGCTATTTGCACCCCGCAGCCTATCAAAATGGAATTCGAGTGGCCAACCACTTTACCATGGCTCAGATTCTCATCGCGAGAGCTACCAAGTGAGCTGATACACCAAATGCCTATGAGTCCTTCTACTAACATTACACAATCAAGGGATTTTCAGAGCCTGCAAGCCATATACAGTAGAAAATCGAAATACGTCCTCGAGCAGTCTGGTTTCTGCGACTCTAACTGAATCGCTTGGAATAGATATGGCACATATCGGAGTTTCTAAACTCGCAGCTATTATTGGGAGATCAATGCCCGAAACATATTCCCAAGAGAACCTTCAACGTGCCCAAAGTCTTCTAAGTGGATCAGCCGAAGGTTTTGTGCACGATTATGTCTCAATGACCATATATAATGTGTCGAACAATGCTCTCGGCCTAGGAGAAAATAATAAGTGGGAGCAAACTCTGAAAGTCCTTGAAGAATGCGGGATCTTTCGTCTGGACCTTGATATTGGAAGATATGAAAGCCCAACAATCCACGGATTTATCGAAAAACTCTTCGATGCCTCCATTGTTAGGTACCTATACCACTTCAGAGACGCCCGAGCCGAAACCGCAGTCAAATGGCTAGTGACATCAGGATACTGCCCCAATACTGCTGCGAAAACACTTTGGAATAGACTACCAGGCTTCCGCCATTACCCTTCTAATGCCCAACAGTCCATAATCGACTTGACAAAACACCTCCTGAACACAGGTGCTGATGCTAATATGTTAGTAGCAGAACAGGGACGACCCCAGACAATCCTGGAAATCGCTCTACAGCAGTCTTGGAGTAGCGACAGTATTTTAAACTTGGCAGAGCTTCTGTTCAAACACGGCGCTTCCAGGAATCTGGATCGGGCTCTCCACTTAGCGATCAGGAGAAAGGAGAAAGACCTTGTTGAGATGATTGTACAACATGGGGGTGATCTCACCGCTAACTTGGAGCCATCACATATAAGTCCTTTGGGCAAGGAAACTGCCCTAACCGCGGCAGCATTCACGGGTCTTCAACAGACACTGCACATCTTGGGTCTTCTATCCAATCTATATCCACTCACCCCTCTTTCCACCTTCATCATACCGGATGTACTGATAGCAGCAGCAACCGAGGGACACAATGATATCATCCACTCTCTGTACACAATTTCGCCCACCATTATGGCTAACGAGTATGGCATTACGCCATTACATATTGCGGCGCGATGGGGTCACTTCAGAACCTGCCAACTTCTGCTGCCTTTACAAGGTCTGCATAACACAAGGGGCACTCCGAAATTATCACCCCTTCATGCTGCTTGCTACGATGGACATAAAGACGTGGTGGAATTGTTGATTATGCATGGTGCTGATGTTGACGCTGCTCCTGGATTTGATTCCGTTGCTGAATGGATCCGATTCAAGAAGCTGTTCAGCATACCAAACCTCTTTGAATCCAATAAAGCGCCTCTTGATTGGTTACTGAATGAAGTGCGCAAGTCTTCGACATACGTGCTACATTCCAATTTCCTATGTTGTGCTGTTATCTTGATTCGCGCTGGAGCGAGACTCGTGGGAAGCGAGCTCCATATAGCGGCAGAATACTGCCACTTAGAGTTGCTTGCAGCGGGAATCGCGGCCGGGGCTGATCCAAACGAATTAGACTACACAGGAAGAACAGCACTCCAGTGCGCGCTCCGAGGAAATTCAAATAAATCTTACCAACTGCATGGTGTTGTAACTCATTTACTATTAAAAGGCGCACACATTCCTAGTGGGGAGATCGCCATTGCAGTCGGTCTCAGGCAGTTCGAAGTTGCGAGGGTTTTAGTCGAAAATTGCGGCAATATGACGAAGACTGATCGTAGAGAAGTGCTCGAGACGGCTGTTTTGGCAGGAAGCAACATATTTGCTTCTAAAATGTTCGAACTTGAACCTAGCATATACAGTGCGGGTGCGTTATGCGCCGCAATTGCGATGGGAAACAGTTCATTGATCCAAAGCCTCATGCTCAATCGGCCCGATGAGACGAGTGAAGACCCGTTTGAAATTACAGCAATCGCGGTCGCCGCAATGTCTGGCGATCTGGTTCTTCTGCAAAGTCTTCTCGCCCGTCCGCCATCTCGCCGCACTGGACCATTACCACTGAGAGAACATTTCGATGTCAAAGACCCCGCTAAGCATAGCTTGGTATGCGATATTCGAAATGACTATGATTGGCAAATTGCTCCAATACATCTGGGGAGTATCTGCCATAGATGGCTCTGTGGGAGCCCACTAGCCCTAATAGCAAGCCCAATACACTCTAATGCGCTCAAAGTGTGTGGGCAGCTTTTGGGAAGTGGTTTTTGCGCTGATGAACTCACATGGGTGGTCGCTGCTTCCTCTAACAACACTGCGTTCGTTCAGATCCTTCTCAATCATGGCCAACATGGCGATTACAGCTATGGAGACTTTTCGGACATGAACCCTTTGGTATTTGCCATCAGGCATCGTAACAAAGAATTGATTACTCTGCTATTAATGGCTGGAGTACACGCTAATGCCTGTGGATCATGTGTCGCACAAATCTTCTTGGCAGCAGTGGTAGAGGGCGATTTAGACATTGTGGACAGACTCATTCAGGCTGGGGCAAACGTCAATGCTGAGGACGAATTCTCTTATGCACACACTCCTCTCCACATGCTGTAAGCGAGGGAAATTTGGACATTGTGGACAGACTCATTCAGGCTGGGGCAAACGTCAATGCTGGGGCAAACGTCAATGCTGGGGCAAACGTCAATGCTGGGGCAAACGTCAATGTTGAGGACGAATTCTTTTATGCACCCACTCCTCTCCAAATAGCTGTAAGCGAGGGAAATTTGGACATTGTGGATTATCTCATCCGAGCTGGGGCAAATGTTAACAGTCCACCGCAGGGTAGCTCGGAAGGAGCAACCGCTTTGCAATTTGCCGCTATAAACGGTCATTTGGGGCTTGCTAAGTATTTGATTGATGAAGGTGCCGAAGTCAATGCAGCACCATCAAAGTCCTACGGCAGAACTGCCCTTCAAGGAGCCGCAGAGCATGGAAGGCTCGACATGCTGGAGTTTTTGCTGACACAGGGAGCCCTAACCACGGGTCGCTGGCGCCGTCGTTTCATCAGAGCAGTGAAGTTAGCAATTAAGGAACGCCACCTTGTTGCGGCTAATCTTCTGAAACAGTCTGCGGGCTGGTCTGAAGAAGATGAGAACTCGTTACGCAATGTGGACGTAGACGTAGACGATGACTCCGAGGAGAGCGAATTCGATGATGCAGTGGGTGATGACACGATCGATAGCGACGACGAAGAATGTGATGGTGGTTTCGACGTTGGGTACGAGATGGATATGGATGAGGAGGAGCAAGATGGCTAACGCAGTAGACGCCGGTGAAGAATAAGATGACGCCTTTGGCACTAGTTTATCAATTTATCAATCTTAACGTGCTCCATACGCAAGTGTTGCCCTGTCAATGATTTTTTAACCCGGCCCTGAGCGATTGCCATGGCTTGAAGGACGTACGTACTAAAAAAGTCCAGCAACGAATCAGCGACTGATCCAAGCCTTGACGTACAACAGTTCGAGTTTATAAATGCTAATAAACTTTACGAAGTTGAATACATAATTAAAAGCCGGAATAAAATCTTTTTTTAAAATGGCCAAAAAACGAGAGTTATTAATAAGTTGATTAAAAAAAAAAAAAAACTATAATACGAGCTTGTATTTAAACCTTTTAAATGTATCATCTAAGACGAGAAATTAACTGCCGGAAGGGCTGGGCTCGGTAACAATTAAAACAGCCACGAAAGCACCGATGAGGCGTTTAGCACCGATTCTAAGATTGAGCTACATGTTTACGCTAGTAGGTATAATCAGTCTTGATATTAGTACAGGCAGTTAGTTGGGACTTGGGAGGTTCACCACGGAGAGGGGCTCGGCGAACAAGTCACGCAGGAGGCCAGTGAAGCGTAAGACATATCTGCAATTAAATTCACGCAAAAGGAGCACAATCGGTTTTATACAAATATCCTGTTCATAGGGCGTTTTGTTGCTAATTGAGCGGTGAGGGGTTTTAGAAGCTGCAATGATCACTTGAGTAGTAGGGCAATGAGGTGAAATGTTGGAGTGCTAGCGGCCACAACGCGAAGGCGGCCCGTTACAATAAGACGAACTTCGTGTTATTGCTGACGTTTTTTTTCTATTACAGCAATAAGCTCTACTACATAACCCCTCCAATGAACTCTAACGACTCGAGTCGCGTACTTAGGTAATTTAGAAGCTCTCTAGCGCTATATCAATCGTTAGTCGCCTCACCCACCAGCTTCAATTGAGTCTGACCTTGCTCTTTGTGCCACCCGTCAACTTTAAACGAGCACTTCTTGACAAGTTGTTTAAGTGCCCTACTGCGGTATATCAAGCAAGGTCCATTAGTCCGCAGATAGCGTTCCCATCAGCAGGCTATCTATCCACTCTCACTCATGGGATATCCCGCCAAGGAGCCGTCTCCGCAGATCCATGTGACTAGGTCAGACAAGCTTAAACAAACTATCTTGGACAATTGGCCCTCGTTTACCGCCGGCGTTTTCCGCTGACTAAGGGCGCATACTAACGACTGCGTTATATGGGGTTGCTAGCTAGGATAACCTTGCGTATAAGTTCATTATGAGGTCTACATATTGTGGCTTCAGGTGTACTTGTAGATGCGAGAATTCTTGGCCAGGAGGATCACGAGTTCGACTTTAATTTAGAGATAAGCCTTGTGAGGACGACCCTTCGCTGAATGTTACAGTTCAAGATTTTGGAGAGGGGGAAGACTCGAATAATTGTTGCGAGATTGGCTCACGAGCAACCCTCATTTCCAGAGTCCAGCACATAGTTCCATTGCCGATCCATAGTACCCAACCGTCCCGGCACTCTTCCAAAGCCGGACCCCCATTTCTTGCTAGCCTTCTGAGTAGGCTTCATATGTAGGATCCCCCGCTCTTCGTAGCCGCGATGGTGGGACGTCCAGATATCTGTGTTGAAGTAGTTGTTGCGCTAGCTATCAATAATTTACCGTTGGGAAGGGAGATCTCCTACACCGCCCAAATCTAATGCCCGAGGATATGATTAAGGTTAGGCCACGGAAGCAACTAACGCTCAAGTAGGATCGTAGGACTTTAGTATGAAAATCTGGGCGAGGGGGAGGGGACATTCGCGAGATACGAGTCGAGTGCTCATGCTGCGTGGATTTGTCGTATTATTGAATTGCCAAGGAAATGATGTTCGTGGGGGTATCATTGTAAACGCAAGGCAACATACACATGCTAAATAGCATCCAATTCTTCATGAGAGTTGGGCCATCTTGGCCTCAAGCTCCTTGACCCATCCTTCTATCACCTTCATGTTTCCAGACATAGAAGCCTCACCTTCTTCCATTGCTTCCTCGATCTTCTCTAATCCTTCTCTCCATTGTTGTATATCTGAAGCCATTTCGCTCTGCGAGTTCTCGATGCGCTCAAGCGTGTCACTGGCAGTTGCCGCATCGGCATGTATGGTTCTCAGCGAGCGCAGTCTGTCCAACAGGGGCGGCAATAGAGGCGTCAGGCTCTCAATAGTGGGTAGTGTTCCATATAGAGCGTTGATTTTGGCAATCTGCTCTACATCATCCGCTTCTACCGCTGGACCGCCAGCAGAGGATAGCTCCTCTTGCGCTAGCTTGGCAGCCTTCCTAGACTTTTCCAACTGTTCGGCCTCCTGGGTCAGTGTCCGTACTCGACGACTGATACTGTCGAGTGACGAGGTCGATGCTTCCGATAGAGTCATGATTTGGTTCTGGAGTGTCTCCAGCGTTGGCAAGATAGCGCGAGGCAAGCCATTGCCTTCTAGATCCGGCGTCGCAGTTGACGAAATACCTATAGCTTTTTCCAGGAGTGCAAGCCGCCAGTCGAAGTCGGCAGCTTTTGCAAGAGCATGGCTTTGATCGTAGCTAGGTGCATATGTAACGGTATAAGTAGCATTATCCACCGGTGCCAGTGACGCGTCTTCTTGGGGTTTGGTAGCGGCACGCGCCGGTCTTGTAGGTCGAGACTGTGAGCCTATCGCTTCTTCAGGTTGAGTCGATAGCTCCTCCAAAGCTTGACTGAGTGTCGCAAGCTCTGTATCCTCAGAGGATGTATCCCCCGTTTCTACCCTTTGTCTGCTGTACTCTTCTTTTGCTTCTTGAATCTCGCGCTTGAGGCGCGCAATCTTCCTTTCTAGCGTTTCCCCATCTTCTTCATCGCTTAGGTCACCAAATTCAGCAGTACCATCTTTGAGGATTCGGTGCCTTCTGCTCGAGGCTCGGTATGATTTGCGTTTTCCGTTTACTCGATCTGAGAAGTCCACATCCCGAGCATCCACCTGGGAGGGCATGAAGCGGGAACGAGCCTGGTCTATACGCAATCGCGAGTGAGAAATTGTGTCGCCGTCATCGTCGTCATCATCGAACTCATTGTCTAATGGCGACCTGTCGACTGTTGTCTGAAGATGAGTGTTAGTTATCTGGACGGCGCCATAAGAGCAGCAGCAGTGTTGCTTGTGGACATTGTTCCTACAGGGATTGTTGAGTTGTCGTCGGTAAGCTCTGGGGTTTCGTAGATATCGGGAGCAGAGTCCTATCTACAAGTTAGTGATTAGCAACACAGGGCTCTGGAGAACCTTGAAATACCAGGTCGGGCAAGTCGACATATTTTCGATTGACAGCCATGGCGGGATCTTGAAAGCTCGCGTCGAATGGCCGGCTCTGACCAGTACGTGAAGAGTCAGGCAAAGAAGTAACTTGGCCGGTAAATGCTAGAAATGATAAAGCGTAACGTCACGAAGTGGACGGTCAATAAATCCCAAAAAGCCAAGTCTGGGGGAGGTTGTTGTGGTTGTAGTCCTGAGGTACACAGGTGCGTAGCTGTAAGTACCGATTTATTTGATCTGGCAGCGAGGAATGTTTACCCAGGAGCCACAGCCCCGACAGGTACCTGCATTAAGCGGCATGAGCTACAGTGCATGCAATATATATACTGTACAGATGATCGGGTCGGTACAGTGTATGCGCAGGATCTGGCGTGATAAGTACAGTGCGTGCGTCGGCGCATCGGCTGCGAGTACTTGCCAAGTACTTTTCCTGTAGGTAACTAGGTCCAGCTTCACGCGTCGTCGGTCTCATCATATATCTGGTCCTTCCTGGCGCCGTTTGTCGTGTCCTTTTTGTCTTGATGCACCTAAGAACTCGTGTGTCAGAGTCTGAATCCCAGATCTTGTTTGTCAATCTTGAGACTCGTAATCCCAGGTTGTCAGTGTATCCCATCTTTCAGGACACTTTGTTCATCCTACAGCCAGCTCTCAACCAGCTTGTGAGCTAGATTATTAGACACAGATATACCACTGGCCTATTTCCGCATTAATACATTTGTTCACTAATGCCGCAAAACGCAACTTGTGTTGGATGTATTGAACGATCTATACGTCCATCCTGCTACCAGTCGTTGGGGGTAAACAGACCTCATGTCAGGGCGTCGATCGCCAGTACAACCCCAACGGCGGGTAGGCCTCAATAGAAATTACTCTAGCGGACCACCCCTCTCACAGTTCAACGGCAAGAGTGGCAAGAATGGCAAGAATGGTCAGAACATTCGGGCTCCCAAACTACAGAAAGTCGGTTCAGCATTTGTCAATACAAAGGGAGACAGAGATCCTTCAGATGAAGATGTGAGCGCACCGCCCAAGAGCAGCGATGATGAGGCAGAGGACGTCCCCCTACAGGAACCGGGCATGGGTAATGATGATGGTGATGATTCGGACGAAGAATACAATAGGCGCAAACGCGCAGATATCCGTGGGACTACTTTCGATAACAAGACATCGAAACCCAGAACCCGCGAGACGCATAGGGAACAATCACACAAATCTAAGTCAGATGACCGCTTCAGTCTTGCAGGATCCAAACGAGCTACGGAGGCCCATGGACCAGAAGAGCGTAATGAGTTAGAGAGAGAAATTGAGGCACCCTCCGAAAGGAAGAAACGGCCATCTAAAATGGCGAGATATGGCGAGCAGTCGAAGCCCAAGAGACCAAGCTCGTCACAACCTAGATTCTCTGTTGCTAAAGACATTCAACAAGACGATGGTCAGTATAACGAAATGAATGGCTATATCTTATATGCTAATATCTCAAACAGCAGAATCTACTTCAAGCCGTAGCTCGTTTCATCGACCTCCGACTATTAGTCCAATGAAATCGCAGTCTCCCAGGAAGGTGTTCAAGACTCAAAGGCAGCTTTCGGATTTGAATGAGCCAGAACAGCCGAAGCCCATCTTTAAAGATCTCTCTAGGCGCGGGTTGACTCCTTTCGCGACGCCCAAAAAGCGTCGTATGAGTCCTGTAGATGATAAAACTACGGAAAGCAAGGACAGAAAAGCAGCCAATCCTTCAACCAAAGGATTGGGTGGTAGTATACAACGCAGAAATTCAAAGAGGAACAAACTACAACCCAACCCAACCCCAGAAGCGGCGTCTCAAAGACCCGTCTTTAAAATGCCAGGATTGGATGATGATGACCTATTCGATGATACCAGCTCGTTAGGTGCTACCACAGTCCCTGGAGAATCACAAGACACTTGGGATCATTTGGAAATGGAAGAAACCGAAGCTACCACTACACCTAGATGCCCGATGTGCCATCAAGAGGTTGATCGGGAACTACTCGAAAAATATTCGACTCAAGGGAAAATGAGCGTTAAGCAGCAGACCACATTCTGTCGGGCACACAAGCGAAAGTCAGCGGCTAAGTTGGGGAGTGAGAAGGGTTACCCCAAAATTGACTGGGAAACCTTGGATAGCCGACTCAGTTCACACCGAAAGTTCCTACAAAACATTCTCGAGGGGACCCAAGCATCGCATTACCGTAGCATCCTCAAAGAAAGAGTAGATTCAGGAAAGAATCGTACTTTACTAAAAAGCGATGACAATCTAACTCCAGGCTACTACGGACCCAAAGGGTTACAAGTCATGACACAATTCATCATGCGCACATTGTCCGATGTGCTTCGCAGGAGAGCGGTAGAAGACAAGCTGATCTCCGCGAGATCATACACCGGGTATGTTCAAACAGTGCTTGTTCCCGAGCTAACTGTGCAGTTAATCATGGAGGATATGTCTATTGGGGAAAGGAGGGCCCGAGATGTCTTGGAAGAGAGCGTCGAGATCGGTGAGCTGCTCCACGAAGAAGATCGTGATGTCGTAATGATGAATGAAATAGAAGAGGATATGGCGCCAGAAATATAACTGAAGGCTAACAACGAGTCCTCGTCTCATGCGATGGGGCTTGTCTGCAGATTGTCGGGCTTGGACATCCTGGAATCATGTATAATCATGTATAACAAGAAGCCGCAAAGCAACACTTATGGTTCCCAGGATTATGGCTGATATACTTCATGAGGCTCTGCCTATAGCTAATAACATAGCTAATACCACAGCGAGAAACAGCGAATTTACAAATTAACTCTCTCGTACAGTCACTCAACTTCGATCGTGAGCACAGGCGCAGTTCAAAATCACGTAACATTATCGTCGATCCACCAGAACATTGACTAATCTCGGGCGATAACTTTGACTATATACAAGGATGAAATGACTAACAGGGCACCGAAGTGCAAAGTAGGCAACGATATATACACGAAGCAACGAAGAATACCGAAAACACAAGATACCTAGTGAGCACTAGTCACCACCACGGATGGCTCTCAGCTATGTCTAAGCGGTGATCTGGTTGAGAGCAGGGTCGCCCGCAGGCAGGGTCGTGGCGTCGAGACGAGCGCGAGTAGCCCAGCGAGCATCAGGGACATTGCGTCTCTTCGCCGGCACAGAAGCAGCCGTCGCGTTCAAGTTAGTCGAGTTGAGGAAGGTAGAGTTAAGAGGGAGCGTGGCATTGAGCAAAGAAGCTACATCAGTAAACATTAGCACATCTTATCCCCTACTATGACTAAGGAAAGGGAGGGCACGCATATCGATTCACTTACCAGACGGCACCCAATCAGTATCGACATCGTCTCCCTCAAACTCCAGCGTAGCAATATCGCACGCCGTAGGTGGTCCAACAGCAACGCCGCTCTGAGGGAAGGGGTCAAGGGGACCCCACAGATTGCCATCCTCATCAACACCCAAACCCTGCGTAAGCCACGGCAGCTGCGAGAAGTCATTCGCAGGCGGCGGGACGCCAGGAACGTCTTGCTCGGACTGGACCCAGACATTGACAGGCTGGACGTAGGTGCCGGCGAGGATGCCCTGCTTCGTGGTGCGCGTCGCAGGGACGCCGTTGACCTCAGCTACGATGCGGTAGTCGCGGGCGTAGCCAGAGAGGATGTCAGCGCGGTACTCGAACTTGTTCTGCGCGTTGCCGCCGCCGCGGAGACCGATGGCGGCGACGATGCGGTCTGTCACGGCGCCTGTGCACGGGTCGATGTCCATGGCGTAGAGGGCGACGGTGGCGCGGGCGTTCGAGGTATAGCCGATGACCTGCGCGTTTATCCTTATTAGCATGATACTCAAATCTTATGACTCAACTAACCCTGTTGTAGGTATGGCTTGCTATTACTTACTCGTGACTCAGCCAGTTCCGTGTTGCCGTTGAAGTTAGAGACACCAAGCAGCGCGGTTTCAGTGCGGACATAAACGAGGTCATTGATCGTCGTGATCTGCACATTTTGAGCGACGATGCTGAAAGCGACTACTTCGTTGTCTCGCCTGATGCCCGACCAGGTGATGAAGTCGCCAGGGAGGAAAGGGACCATGCTGAGAGGGTCAGGGGCAACGCTACCAGGCTGTTAGCAATGGACTTTACCCCTTTCAACTCGTAGAGTCAGAGTGGACTGGAGGTAAGCTTACAAAGTCCCCTGTCCTCGGAAAGGGCGGTTTGTCGATGGGCACGCGGTGTCATTGGTGCCACGAGGGATACACATAGGAAATCCAGAGAACGATGTGATGCTGGGGCTCTCGTCGTCCGCCGTAAAGAATGGCGCCGCCGTGTACCCGACGGAGAACACGGCGTTCGGGTCGTTGATGCGGAGAGTCGGCCCATTCACGATTTTCATGCTGCCGTCCTCGAAGTCGATGGACTCGATGAATCCACTTGCCAGTCCCTCGAAGAACTCGAATATTTGGACCTGAGCCGCGATAGGGACACCATTGATGAAATTACCGAGGACCTACAATAGGGTCGGGTGTCAGCATCAGCGTCACAACCAACCTTCCCACAATTCTGGCCAGAAACAAACCATGACTTACCATGGTCTCATATCCAATCATGGAATCCTTGTCCGCGGCAAAGTCTCTCCATCCTACATAAGCCGCAGGAAACTCTACCTGCAGATTCTTAGGGATGGTGATGTTGAAACCGCCAACGCTAATAGTGCCGCCAGAGTTGAAAGTATCGTCAAACGCGATGGCATCTTCAAGGCCTCCCTCAACGAACAAAGGGGCATCTTGACCATAGGCACTGGAGAACAAGTCCATAAGCTGAAGGCCTACCACGAGGATAGAAGCAAGAGAAGGGACGCTGTGCATGATGACAAAACTATCAAACGAGTGTCTGATGTGATTCTGATGAGTGATAGAGGCTATGAAGAATCATCACGAAGGACACTTGAATGTTTTATAATGGGATTTCATAAGTGAGGTTTTGAACAGATATGCTCAGGTGACTCGTTTCACTGCTTCTTCCGAGTAAGAGATCCCCAGGGTATCGCCACTGTCTCCGATATCGTCTGTAGGTCTAGAAGTCCGCGCGGCGGAAAGATGAAAATTCAAAGAGAGCGTCGTCATGTCTGAGTAGTCACTTCGTTTAGACTTGAATCACCCCCTCACGACTTCACAGGGCTATCATTGTTTAGGACGCCAAGATGTAGTATCCATACGTAAATGTGATGCCCAAAAGAGCAAGAGCAGTCCTAGCTACGATATGAACTTGAGCGAGGCGTCTATAAGGATTCATCAAGTTACGCGTTTGCTCTAGTAAGTGTCTCTCACCTTCCCATAGACGCGGACATAAACTCGGAAAACGGAATAGTATTCTGTATTCTTCGGGCCGCACCCTCCTCCGTATAAGAGAACGGCTAGCAACAGACGCGGTCCTTGAAGACTATCACCTTGGCGCCGAGACAATATTCATCCTATTTTCTCCCATCATGAGGTGAATGACAGTGTTCGTATTGGTAACGCTGATGAATATAACCCGTTAGCCCTGATGCTTGTATGGAGGGGTCGCATGGCATGAGTTCGGGCAAAGCTTGGCCTCTCCGCGCATTGTGCCCTAAACGCCAAGCGGGAGGCTTGCCCAGCCTCAAGGTCATGAGCCCTACAGTTTCCTTAAACTGCAAACGTTGTCTCTCTTCGATCGCCATCCTGACTAGCCATAATCACGATATCCCTATGCCTCTAGCCCTCTAAGACAGCTTAGGCAACGAGCAGCTGAAAGATTGAGTTCGGCCCCTTGATGGGCATGGGTCTGAGGCTTACATGGTGTACACTACACGAGGTGGCAACCACAACATCGCTGCCTTTCGTTATACACAGTAGTAGTTGGAGTCTGAGATGGCGAAGATCACCAGTCAAGCTCAAGTATCCGGCCGACAGATTTCTCATATCGTAGCTAGGCTGTGCCTTTATTAGAAGAGTTATATGTGTAGGATATAGGATATCGCTTGTAGCCGGTATACCACCATCGTCGGCGCGGGACGCCATATCAGGAAGTACACAGGTTGCACTAATGCGGAGACGCAGAGGCGCAGAAACCGCCGATTGGTCTGCTGGTGCGGCGAAGGTTTCCGCTTTCTCGCGTCCTCACACCCGGGCCCTAGCGTTGGGACTGCGAGAGGCAGAACCCTGGTTACAGTGCGCGGGTTCACCCGTCAACGATTCACGCACGTGAAGAAGTGCGACGTTAACCCTGGCTGTAAGCCCAAACCATACACGACCCTCCATCTTATCTTAAGTTATTAATAATCGCTGCGAGCAAACGCTCTTGGCTCTTGGCCGTGGGCAGTGTGCCCCTTGTCCTGCCTGCGGGGATGTGCTTGGCCGCAATGGGCTTGCATATCAACCCCGGACGTCGCAGATTCGCTTCCAGCAGCATGACTCCCTGCGCTACCATACGCCTCTGTTACCAGGTAGTGAATGTGCTTCCCGTATCACAGCATGCCGGTGTAACCAGTTCCTGCATGGCAAAGGACCATCTTGTGAAAAGAGCCACATTGTGCCGTTTGGTCGAGGGCGAGCCTCGAAGTTAGCCAGATCTAAGTACAAGCGTTCTTGAGGATGAAAGGGGGGAGCCCAAGCCGTGGTACGACACTGGAAATAACGTTTAGGTCAACCACAGCATTTGCCTCTAGTCTTGGGGTAAACAGTTACGATGAATCACGACATTACTAGGAAGAGGAATAATAATGATCTTAACGTCAACATGCATAACTTCTAATCGAAATACTACCTTTACGGTGTACAGGTGCGTTATCATAATTATCGTGTAAGCATACGGACACCTCGATAGGGAAGAAACCCACTATCATGTAACCTCAGGCAGGCATTTACAAAAGCTGTACATTCCCTGGCCCCTGAGTGCCGACGACCTGCATCGAGAGTCACCTCTGTAGCGCCTCTGCAGCCGTGCATTCGGGTGGAACGAACTTAATTAGTCAGAGAGGCAGTTTTTTGCGAGAGCTTTCCCAATAGGCGTGACTACACCACGGTACGACTCTAGGTCTTGGAGACGGCCTCAAAAGCGATATAGGCGCCCTACCCTGAGTGCTTCTTAGAATGCATCATTCCCATCTTGCTGCCGACTAGAATTAGTATAACCGTATGTATAGACGAGCTATTAGTCTATTACGTAGGAAAATATCGTATGCCAACTACAAGGGGATCGTAATATTGGCAAAAAGTTGGCAAAATTTCTTGGCGCCGTATAGACACAGGCACACCTGATTCGTTAAGGCACCTGCTTCGTAACTACATTTCCTCATAGAGGCATCTTCGCCAGACTAGATTCAAGCCTCAACGCGTGGTCACGCCGGGCCGGGTAGACTATTGTTCCTTCGCGATAGCAAGCCCGTGCCATGCCGTGGTCGCAGGTGCACATTCTGAGGCATTCACGGTCCAATCTCCGGACGCCCGCCGCACTATCAATGCCTAATCTAGGTCATTTTCTTTTCATTGCGCAAATGTCTTACCGTCATGACTCTCTCATCAGCTTCCTCCTGTGCAATCTAGCATCAGGGATGGTTAGATCAGGCCTCGCTTGGACGTAGCTGCGGCTATACCAGCGCCGTGGACTTTGCGCATGCATCGAAGACGGCCTCGGTTCCGCGTGCGTGTCTTCGATCTAAATCAAAGCCGCGTGGAAGTGGTCATCAGCACATGCGTTGAGGCGTAAACCCTTGCCAGTGGTCAGCCTAGCGTCGGTTCTGTTAGTTACGCTCATAGGAAACCGTCAACAGGATGACACTTTTCCTATTGCTTCCAGACGCCGAAGCTATGGCGACTAATGCTAGCGATGACGACGCCTTCAAGCCAACGTATGCCATGGTCATCGTGATTTATTGCGAGGTCGCCAGCCTGAGGTCTCGTATATTTAAGTGAATGCTTCGTCCCACGATGATGCAGTTCTCTTTGGACAACCACTTTAAACCAATTCTGTGGTCACGTCTTCACTCCTTTCAAATATTCAACTTCAGATCATTTTTTGGGCGATGTTTTCAAAGCTCGCGTCCTTGGCTTTGGTGTCCTGCCTCTTCGCAGGAACCATAGCCCAACGAACCCTTGAGTATACTAACCAAGCCGAGGAAGAGCTCGCTATATCCCAGACTCTGGATGAAGATGAACCAGAATTCACCACCTTTAAGGGAGACGAAAGCCCCGAGTTTCCCTTAATCTTCAGGGTTCCGCTCCCAATTCCACCCATCAAGAAACCTAAGCAGTAAGATCAGTTTTCCTTATATCTTGCCTCCTATAAGGATGCTAAGTTTTTTAGAATCATCACAAATCCCGTGACTGGAGAAGATATCTGGTACTTTGAAATCGAGGAAAAGCTTTTTCAAAAACGTAAGTAATCTTGAAACCGCTCTATTCCTGACTACTTAACCACTACCATATTTTTTGGATGTGGTAGTTTGAGTGGTAAAGTAGGTGCTAATCTCATTTTATTATAGAGGTGTACCCGAACCTCCTGCCTGCTACTCTAGTTGGCTACGATGGGATGAGTCCTGGGCCAACATTCATCATCCCACGTGGACAAGAGACTGTCGTGCGCTTTGTGAACAACGCGCAACGAGAGACTTCGGTCCATCTTCATGGTTCACCGTCTCGAGCCCCCTTTGACGGATGGGCAGCAGACACGACCAATCCCGGCGAATACAAGGACTACTACTACCCCAACTTCCAATCCGCTCGCTTGCTGTGGTATCATGATCACGCTCTAGGAATTGTAAGTAATATCCCCCAGATGCGGACACTTGATCAGAACTATCATGCTAATGTTGGCCCCAGACTGCTGAAAACGCTTACTTCGGACTGGCGGGCGCTTACATCGTGACTGATCCTGCCGAAGATGTGCTGGGTCTTCCCTCGGGTTACGGCGAGTTTGACATACCCCTGATTCTGAGCTCCAAGTTCTACAATGAAAATGGGACGCTTCAGTCGCAGCTGGAAGAGGACACGAGCACTTGGGGAGATGTAATTCACGTCAACGGACAGCCTTGGCCATTCCTCGACGTGCAACCAAGGAAGTATCGCTTCCGCCTCCTCGACACGGGTATCTCTCGAAACTACGCCTTGTACTTCGCCCGTTCGACAAACACCAATGCCCAGCTACCCTTCCAGGTGATCGCCTCTGACTCTGGTCTCCTCGATATCCCTGTTACTGTCAATCAATTAGTAAGCCAAACAGCACAGAATACTCTGCTCGCCTTAAGTTACTAACCGCCCAAACAGTTCATTGCCGTCGCCGAGAGATACGAAGTCGTTTTCGACTTCGCTCCATTCGCCGGCCAGCAAATCGAGCTCCGCAATCTAGAAGACGTGGGCGGCTTCGGTGTAGACGACGACTTCGAGAACACGGACAAGGTGATGCGCTTCAACGTCGCCTCAGGCCCCGTAGACGACCCCTCGACCGTGCCCGCGAATCTCCGCGAAGTCCCCTTCCCGCCAGAGACAGAGGGCATCGACCACCACTTCCTCTTCCATCGACAAAACGGCCAGTGGCTCATCAACGGCGTCGGTTTCGAGGACGTTGAGAACCGAGTCTTGGCCAACGTCCCCCGCGGCACCGTCGAGATCTGGGAGCTCGAGAACAGCTCGGGCGGCTGGACACACCCGATCCACGTGCACCTGGTCGACTTCCGCGTTATCTTCCGCTCCGGCGACCGCGGCGTCCAGCCCTACGAGGAGCACGGTCTCAAGGACGTCGTCTGGCTAGCCGAGGGCGAGACAGTCAGGCTCGAGGCGCACTATGAGCCGTGGACTGGTCTGTACATGTTCCACTGCCATAACCTGATCCACGAGGATCACGATATGATGGCGGCGTTCAACGTGACCATGCTGCAGAACTTCGGCTACAATGAGACCACCGACTTCAGCGACCCCGAGGACGACCGCTGGGATGCCGAGCCATACATTCTAGCCGACTTCCGGGCTGCCTCGGGTATCTTCTCCCCTGAGGCCATCGAGGCCAAGATCCAGATGCTCGCTCTCCAGCAGCCCTACAGCGAGCTTGACGCCGTCGAAGCCGCCCTAGATGAGTTCTGGGAGGGCAAGGACATCGGCGACCCGAATGCTGCTCTCGAGAAGCGTGAGGCTTCCCCAGAGCCGTGCCCGCCGCAACCCGGTCCAATCCCTCGGTACAGGCGCTTCGTGCTCTAGATACTTAACGACAATTTCCCTATTTCCCGAATGCACTCAATTCATCCCACCACCACATCGCTCGTTGATTCTGCTTTCTTCTCCGCACATTCGTTTACTTCGCAGTATATATTTACAAGTTCTCTGTCTATACTTGCCGTCACTCCTTGCTATTTAGTCGCAGCTTGCAGTCCTTACCGCCTTTGCCCTGCGCGTCCCACACTCACTTATACAGCCTAACTTCCCCATTCGTTAAACATGTCTAATTGTAAAAATCCATTTGGGCGGGTATCATCCGTCCAAGATTCTTGTATATAGTTTATACCCAGTTTATACAATTCACTGCACCTCAGAGAAGGTTCCCCTTGCCTTGATGTGAAAATGAGCTTCCAACTACTAGCGTGCGCCGTTCTTACCACGAAAGTCTTACCAAATAGCATAACAACACCAGTTCAATAGGAATTACCACTTATATCATTCCGAGAGGTAATATCTGCAAGTTTGGCTTACCATGCCACACCGGGCGCCTCGCTCTCCCCATAAGAAAATTGTGGGAATCTCAATACAATACGGACCTAGCGCGTAGCAGAGCCAAAGCAGTAAAACAAGGACGTGACCAACCAACTCCACGTGGAACCAGAGACGCGCTGTCGACGGATGCCGGATCTACTATTTTGCATGTAACAACACCTACCCGGATCGAATTGCGACTTTTTTTTTGTTTCACCCCCCCTCAAATTGCTAATGGCTGATTCACATGTCAGCTTTTTTGTACTAGGTAACTTAGGGCTCGATCGTCAACCTACTCCAAAAAAAAAAGCCACAGCAAACAACTGGAGAAGAGAACCAGAGAAAGATAAAGACAGGGAGAGCAGAGGAGAGGAGGAGAAGGGAAACAAGTGTCGGAGGCTTTGAGGAGGGGGCATCCTTACAAATTTACAAATATACAGATAGACAAGACGATATGTGAAAACACGAGCTCCACCCCTTCGCTACAGTAAGAGTTATCATACCTAGCTGTGTCCTTGCTACCTCTATATGTGCAAGTGTGTAAGCCATCGGTCTTGAGGTATTTCAAGCTCCCTTTCAAAATTTCCACGAAGACAGGCACGCAGGCAAACAGGCAGGCTGCCATAACAGTAAGTAAGGCAACGAAAAGCCCCATCGCTGCTCATCCGCGATAGGCCGTGACATAGGTAGGTAGGTCGGTCGGTCGGCAGGCAAAACGTTACCGTCCCGTCCGGATTACCTTTTTCTTCGAGGTCCCCGTTTTCGCATCGTGGGCCAGTCACATACACACACAATCGTCAGACCACTGTCATAGGGGAGAAATGACCCAAAGTTCCCACCTCCAAGGCTAAGTCGTTCTCGTCCAGATATATCCACCCATACATACAGACGTACATACAACGACTTTAAGATACCATACTGTGACGCGCCTTACACCTAGGTAGGGATGTAGTTACATACAGTATATCAGGTACCACACACCTATAACACAACCACATATCCCACCAAACCAACTCCATCCATCCATCCATCCCTCCAACCCAACAACCTCGATGGAGCAAGCAACACATGCGCTGAAATATTTTTCTTTCTTTCCCACCTTTTACACGTATGACTTATCCACTGATTTACTTCAGGCATAAGCACTCACCACTTACTCGGAAGTGAGAAAGACAAGGTGAGCCAGTAAACCCAAGAAATGTGCACATACCCATCAACGTCTCCCCCTCACTTCTCAAAAGCGAGACAAGAGAGGAATTTTTTTAAAAAAGCATGCGATGAAATTGCGATGAAGTTGAAATAAAGTCAAGAGACTAAGTAGAAACCGGAGGAAACTCGGATTCTCCATAGTCAGGTTATGTAGTTTCATCATGTAAGCAGAAACAGGCATGTTCCCGCCGCGGCGGCGAGTAAACCCAGATAATAAGTCAGTCCCTTTCCTTCCTACCAGGTAATGTACCATGCTTGCTTATACCGACGCAAGATAATTGACGCTCGCTCACGCAAGGGCACTCACATACAACATACATACAAACTCTAGGTAGCTAATTTACGATGATTCAAACTCATTGTATTCAAGCAACTAGCTGTATGAACCTTGTTACCCGTATATGTAGATATCATATCCATGTACCCATGAAGAATATATGCCAACTGCAGCGCAGTCTGTCATCACCATCTACGTACCCAATCCATCTATTGGTGAGAATAGTAGACCTATTCAAAGCAAAATATGACGACGTCGATGATGATGGTGATGAAGAAGAATTTCTTGCCCGTATTTACATGTGAAGAAACAAATCCACACAGTGCTATGCTCAGAGCATCAACAACATTGTTTAAAACTTAACCCTTGTATAATCTTGCTCACTCATACCTGTTTAACGTAACCCCTCTTCTTACTAGTCACCACATATAGTCTGTCTCAAGAGCAGAATACGACGGTATGCAACCCCCCCTGACTTATCCTGGTTTGGCGTCATTTCCTGTGTCGAGGCCGTGTCGCCTAACATCGCTGTTCCTGAGCGTATGGGATCACTGAGTAAATAAATACGAGTTAATTCTCGATTATGACATTGCGCTCTATCGACGACGCGACGTGGTGCTTGGTGCTAAACTACACCGACACCCTACATACAAGCGTCCACGAGATCGCCCGAATGCTTCTTTGGTATAACCCATGAACATAAAAACAACAATCAAATGCTATTTATCACAGCCCAAACGCCGTTTGGTTATGCAAGCCCCTGTTTCAATCATGCCCAGGGCAATGTGATGCTGTGACCAAGTCCTAAACAGTGGTATAACCCTCTTTTCAACACCGGTATCCTTAATATTTGGTATAATCACAACGAAGAGAAAAGTCGACCGGTATGTCGATACTAAGATGAGGGTGTAATAGGGTGCCGTCTACCTGCACAGTGAGATTCTCGTTAATAGGCAATGAATCTTCGAGGCGCATCTAATTCGGCAGGTTCTGTCGCCCCCATCGACTGTATATCACGGCCAATCTTTGGCCCGCGCGACGATGTGTGCGGCTGACTATACGGCAGCCATACGCGCTATACTCGGAACGCCAGTCGAGTTGTTTATTTTCTACCTCGACTGCTGGACGAGGTGATCTTGCTAGTGCTCATAAGATCACCGATATATTTCTGTAAAAACTTGTTGTTGTTGTCAAGTTTATCGTGTTCTTCCTTCACAGCCTCTATGCGGTGAAAAAGCATCAGAAGAGACTCCTGTAGAGCCGCGGCATGTCTATAAGACTGGTCAGCAAGAAAACTAATGAAGTTATGTCCTGTCTCACCTGTGAAGTTCCTCACGCGCCTCGCGTCCTAGATTCTCAAGGTCCTCACTCGTCCTCCGTGGGCTCATGGCGCGCACGTCATCAGCTCGTACTCGTGTTCTATCGGGCCAACTTCAGTCGAGTCTCGGGGTACTATTAACGTGCCGCTGCTCTTGCGCGTAACCAGACGCGGTCTAGTAGGAATAGGGGCATGCATCTCCGGTTGATCTATCGAGGAAGAGCACGAAGAGTCCGACCGTTCGGAAAGGTTCGGTTTTGTTGGCTGTTCAAGTTCCGCCTGGCTCATGGTGCTTCACGTGTTGCTATAGTCTAGCGACCCGGATCCCAACAACCTTCTCCAATTACTAAAAGAGTGCTAAAGGAAGCCAGTGCTGCGGCTGATCGAGCACCTGGAAGACGGGGACAACGATTCAAATGCCAATGTGATATAGCGGAATGAATTGTTGTCTCCCGTCAAGGCGGATCCCTCTACCCGATCACTCAGCGCACGGATGGGGACGGTTGCGAATCTACTCTGAATACACAAAGCTCGGCGCGGGTCCTGAAGAAGATGGGGGCTACCAGTCGTTTATCAAGGAATGCGACGGCAGGTCCAAGTTTTAACCCAGGGTTCGATATGCGTTCATTCGCGTTACTTGAGGAGCAGCCGGCGAGACACAAGTAAAGTTAGAACATAGGTTGTGCTCTTGATGTCGACTAAGCGAATGGAAGAGAGTAAAGTGTGGCTGGAGAAGAGGGGAGGACGGAGACCAGATAGAAGCAAACAACGGTAGAGGAGTTGACAGTGTGGTTATAGCAGTAGAGAACAACGGGTTCGGGGCTACGGCAACGAAGAGGGAAAAAAAAGGGTTTTAGGATTGGTCGCAGATGGTGTTGACCAAAAGAAGCAGCAGCTTAGGCAGGCAAAGCGAGCGACTGGGAGGGGCTCGGGCGGGGACAGCGACCAAAGTAGGTGCTGACACTCATTCGACGAGAACAACAGAACTTAGGTTGAAGTGATCGTCAGTCCAAGCTCACGCGGATGAAGTACCTGGGGGCGAGGTAGCGAAGGAGGAACAACAAGAGGCGGTGTTGGGAGGACAAGACAAGCCGGTAGGGACCGTGGAGGTAGCGAGCCGTACAGTACGGGACAGTACGGCGCAAGTACAGGCAAAAAGCCCCGAGGATCGCTGGAGGGTGGTGAGTGGGCGCTGTAGTGTAATGAAGATAGTCGTCGACGAAGAGGAGTGGGAAAGGCACGAGATAACGAGAGAGAGTCGAGAGGCAGGACGTCTGGGATAGCGCTTCGGCATACCTGTCGCGTAGGCTTGACCAGCAATTGGCCACTAATTGGCCACTGAACTTGGAACGGCGTCACTAAGTACCTACATAGGTAAGTACTTAGCTAGGAGGTACTCTACGAAAGTACACTGCGCTACTGCAAGTACTTCGGGGTACACAGCCGAGGAACCGGGCCTGCCGCGAGCGCTGGGTACTGATCAAGTATACTTTAGCGTGGCAGGTACAGCACTAGTTGGTGTCCCGTGTATGCTACTTAGTACCTAGGTAGGTACCTCTAATATCACTGCGTCACCTAGGTACGCTGACCGCAGCGAAGATCGTCCCCTAGAGAAATGGGACTACCCTACCAAGGGGATGATGTATGTATTGTACCGAAACTGTGATGTCTGGTAGGGTACCTAGGTAGGTAAGTACTTGGCCGATGGGTCAGGACCAGGACTAAAAAAAAAAACATTTCATTGTGGGTCATATTGATCTGCACAGAAGGCATTCCCATGAACAGCGTTTGAGCAACGTTTGCCGCGTGCCGTTTGCCGTAATATAGCAGATAGTTGCTTAGATTACTTAGATAGTGTAGCAGGAGAGAGTAACCAAAAGAAGAATGACAGGGTTACAGGGTCTACGTGCTGTACCTAACGTAGGCGAGAGGTAGTGTGGTGTACATTACGGGCGGCGGGCAAGGTACCAGGGTGCAAAGCGACAGACACAGAGGACACAGAGGACAGACACAGGGACTGTCCTTTTTCTGGAGACGCCGCCTCGGGATTAGACATATGTACCTGGCAAGCAGGATTGCTTACAATAGGTACATGCATGCTTCATTAGACATTGTACGTAGGTAAGGTACGTACCTCTCCCCTGCTGCTCATTATGCGTAACTTGTTCTACAAAGGGAAGTGCAATTGGGAGAGAGGACCCGAGAGATGCAAACGAAAGTGCGAGCTCCGCAGTTGGGTATCTATAGTAGCGTACCTGGAACGATTATTGTACCGCGCCGTACCATATCAGCAGCTAGCATGAGGGTGCTGTATTTGCTGGGGTTCTAAAAAGAGCAGATATCACTATTATCTAGGTACCTACCTACCGAGTACTGACCTAACATAATATCGAGAGCTCTTACAGTTTCGCTTAGGCTGATGACTGCTAAATAGATATGGTAAATTTGTGTAATGGCTCAGGCACTGATTCTAGTGCAAGAAGATGACTTCTAGATATCTCACTAACGCTGCACTACAGTAAAGCATTGACAGAAGGTTCATCTTCTAGAAGCATTAGTGTACTAGACAGGACTGAAGGAGGTTAGGTAGCTAAGATAGACAGTACCTTAGACCCACTGAGCAGATACTATCGTTAGAGCATTGCTATGCTGTCTAACACAGGCCATACCATGCTATACCTACATGCCTTTGTGTAAGTCTCTAAGAATGTATACTCTAGTAGTCGGACAAGTACCTCTGCTCCAAGCCAGTCATCTGTGAGCGGGCTAGTGGCAGGTCATTCGGTCATTTGCTCTTTTCCCAGTGGGTAGAAAACGCCGGGATGGGGACGGATGGAGATGATGAGGAAGGATAAGGAAGAGTCACTGTCGGCTTGGCTCAGTGTCAACTAGCCAGATTAGGTTGCTTTTCCAGACACCTGCTTCTCTGGGATTGGCTGGCCACGTTTTTCAATACCTAGGCTGCTTGATAATACCACATACACTACTGCAATACCGCATGTCCAATGTTCTCTTCTCCCACCTCGGTATGTAAGAAGCTTGGTGGGCGTGTAATTGCACTGCGAAATACTAACAAAACCCCCGTGGTCGTGTGTCATGTTATCGACTGGCATTTAGCATCTCTTCTCGTGTGTCCAGGGATTGTTAGCACAGAGTCTAACAACACTTTAACACCGGTCTGATATGGACATTTTGCCTAGTACCCAGTAGTGTACTAATGGTTAGCCTGTAGTGTAGGACCGACTGGTATGAGCAATATAAAACTTAGCAAAAGTATTGGGTGTTATTTTCCCAGCGATATTAGAACTATCGCAAGTACTTTAAATAGTTTGTGTACACATACTGAGTACGCATAGATGCAAATCTCGAATTCGTGTCCCAACCTGACTAGGAGCTCTGACAGGTGCTTGTTTCGTCTTATTTTCTCGTCGGCCCTCAGGAACCCATTAGATTAGGTAAAAAGAACGACGGGTTCGTTTCGGGGCCAAGTGTCCGGAATAGAATGATATCTTTCGTTGTTGCTGTTAAATGTCGATCAATGCCCGTTGGATCAATGCTGTTTTTTGGTATATTTTACATTGGACAGTCTCCTGACGTCTTCAATAACCACCAATGACGGGCCATCGAGGTGGGAGAAACATGTGGTCTCCTGTATCTGTTGGCAGGTCCATATTCTGTGATGCCATGTCACAAATACCATATGCTTTACAGTACGTACCGGGCGCCAACTACACGGTCGTGAATCCTGCGTGATGGGATGACTGTCTCCATCTATCCCCACTGGGCAAAGAAAGCTTGGGGCGCCGTCTCAAGGAAAACCCCGTTTCACCCCGCCAGAGCTTCAGTCTGCGCTGGAAAACAACGCGGTTCCGAAAGGCCTGATCTACACAAGAGTAGGTAGTGTTGTTGGACTCTGTAGCAGTATGGAAAGTGATAAGCATCATCACACGGTTGTAGTGTATAGACGTTATGTTGTTGTTAATTTATACTACAGTAGCGTGGGAGCCTGTCGCTCTTCCATCTGCAAAGCCTGCCCCGAAAAAAAATCTACAACCAAAAAGGCTCGGTGACCCTCGACCGACCTGAACCGAGTATGGGGAATCTAACCCCTGGAGGGGAGCTGGGAAATGCCGTCGTTTATTAAGTGTAACGCGAGGACCTGTTGTCAGCGTGGTGCAAGGAGCCTATTCGGAGAGACATCAAGAATCTTATGAGCAATCATGACAAAGAAAAGGATAGTATATTCCAAAAATATCGTCATCTCCGGGGTTACATTAAGGCTGAAGTGAAATATACCACCTAGCACAGGCGGCAGCGGGAGCAAGTGCAATACTACTCGACACGCCGATTGATAAGTATTAGTGTGCGGTCAAATGATCCATGGCGGACTGGTCAGAGCGTTCCACGATGCTTCTGGCGCGTGATCGGTTGCAGCTCGGCGAGCCATTGGTGAAGAAAAGCTGGCTGTACTGTAAGGAGCAGGAAGCGGGTGTGGGAAACTCCCAAGCAGAGCTCCGTTGTCGCCAATGCAACTATAACCGTCGTCTGTACAACTAGGTGATGGGGGGAGGAGGGCCAGCACAAGGGGTTAATGCAACACGATGATAGGTGGCGCATCCTCTGGAAAGGGGACGGGGGCAAAGGACCCTGAATTTCGACGGGACCGTATGCACCGCAATCATCCTGCGCATTTACATTACAGGCAGTGTAAAAACGGCAGGATGATAAGATACATTAGATCCTGGAGGAATTTGCATGTGCCTGGCCACGGTGCACATGGCAAATTCCCGACTGGGAATGCACGAGAAGCCGATGGGCCAGGAGACCGAAAATGTCCACCGACAAAACAACGGTAGCTTGACGAAAGCAACTGACGATAGTCAGGCAGAACAGGCCATGGTGTTTGCCTCCCAGACCCTGACCCAGGGGGTTGCTGTGATGGTGCTCCCCAGACAAGGCATCCATTGTCATGTCATTGCACTGATGACAATGACGGGATTGGACAAGGTTTGTGAGACCTGTAATGACCTCACCTTCAGGGTTCCGGGGAAGGTTGCGCGAGTCTGACGAGATTCTCTGTCCCTCACCCTAGGTGTCTCCATCTCGCAGCAGTTGTTGGTCTGTTCATTGCGAGGCATAGCGACGGTCCATGCTCAGATACTAGTGGCGGATAGCTACCTAGGTAGTCGAATAAGTATCTAATGGCAATTCTATCCTTCGATGCTAGTTGTATGTACATAGTTCTGCCACCACGCCCTATGGCTGTTGTGGGAAAGGGGACCCTGACAGGACCCTGAAGGATCCATCTTTTTTTTTCTCTCTCTCTCTCTCTCTCTCTCTCTACCTATCTTCTTTCTTCTTCTGAGTCGCCCGTCCTCTAATCCAATGGTGGGTGCGTGTAAGAGTGTGTATCAGAGTTGTGCTCTAAGTGTAGACCGCTGTAGGTACATGAGGTACTTCCTACCTAGGTGGGTACCTAGGTAGTATTAGAGGGTTGTACACAGTATTGGCTACGGCAAGTCCCCCGAGAGCAGTGAGGACAGCGGGTGTCTCTTCCCACCCAAACGCCTCTAGAGACCTCTGCTTGCCCGATACCAGCCAGGTACCTCGCGGCTGCACTGTGGAGGTGTAAAAACCACATGCCTACAGGTTCCTTCCCCACCGAGGACAAGAACCGGCGTACTGAGTAGACTACCTACTACCTACAACTGCAAGCGACGGGGTGATGTCATGAGCGGTGATCTGCGCTAATCTTGTGCTAATCTTGTGCTACCTCTTCGCCAATCACAAATCCCACCGCTGCCGGTCCCCTGCCCTTTTCCATCTTCGGCTTGGTCCCCTTTCCCACTTTCTCACCGTCTGCCTCTGCACTAGCGTGGACACATGCCCCATGAAACACATTGCCGGACACACACGCTGGGCCCCTCCTGTCGTCCTGAGTCGTGTCAGCTCTCTCTCTCTCTCTGTCCTGCGCCCTGTCCACCTTGCCAAGTCGAGCTTTGTTGCCCGCTGTTCGTCTTCTCGGGTCATGATGCTCTCCCATCCTTACTCCTCCGGCCTCAGTCTGCAGCCGTGGTCTGTTTCACGGTGTTGCCTGTCCATTTCTGTCTCTCTCTCACCCAGCACTCTCGCATAGCACACAGTCCAATATTCTCGTGTCTCATTCCTAGGGGTCCTCAGTGACATCGTGTAATATCACCAGTGTCTCTGGTGATCCACAGAGGTTTAAGACAGTTTGATCACCTTCGAAGCCGCCGGCCGATCGTGTCAGCGCATGCATGGGTGCTAACAGTAATTGACAATTGGCAATTGATAAGTCGTCTGGCAGTACCAGTGCTGCTGACTACCTAGGTGGCCCTGTCCCTGCTCTTATGATGACCTGCATTTCTACACATTGTGCACCACACTACTCGCCATTATAACGCCAGCCCTCTGAGGAATTGGTCTGATGAATCGCCGACGAGAATGTCGATCTTTTACAAGTCGCTCGAGTTTGGCTATCGATGTGACTGGCAACACTGCGCGAGCAAGCGGGCTGGGGAGGATCACAAGTCAAAGGCCCGCGCAAGCAGCCAAGTGGAAGTTCCCCAGTCGACATTTCCGAGGGTACCCGTCCGACTTTCCCTCCTAGGCAACTTTTCAGGAGGTCGTAATAACTGGAATTGTACAAATGTCGCTTGCATTGTACCGTTGCACGATTGCTTTGGTTACGGGATCTGCCTGCTAAAAATAATTGACTCCATATTCCGACGGTTTATTCCTTTAGATTCTATCCGCCGCTCCAGGGCAGCTTATCATTGATGTTGGTGGTGCACAAATGGCAGAACAGGTGGCAGAACAGAAAGTAGCGCTCCGAAAAGGTGGGAATCGCATATCGAAAACAATGCCCAAGCAAGAGATCCTAGTGAGGTGTATCACGGGGTGTCAAGCCACAATGACGGCATTGGACAATGCAGGGTTGCGGCAAAACGTGCTGACTGCCCGTTCGTGACTGGGGAACGACTGGCTTTAAGCAGACATGGCCGAGCACCATGGCGTGGGTGGCGTCCGACCCCTGGTCGCCTTGATCTCTAATATACATATGCTGGTTCCTGCACCAGCGCAATTCGCAGGCCACAGATACACTACAGCAGCAGTATTTACTGCTCATGGCTAAATAGGCCTAGCCGGCCTAGCCCGCTAACCAATGCATATTTCTCCTTTGGACTCTTCGCACCTTTTCTCATTACTAACGTGGCTATTCCTAGCGCGCGTGTACGCGTCTGTCGTCGTAGATATGTACTCGATGTACTTGCTCAGAGGCTGGGGGGTTGACTCAGCTACAGATACTGCAGGCAACATCCCGACGCCTCAGCAAGCGGCGTACCGTACCCGCCAAAACGAACATCCATTTAATCCAAACTATCGTCTTTCACTTTCACAACTCACAATACGATACAGCGAAGCACTTTCATATCCACGTTAGTGGCAAAATGCACATAGCACGTGCCGGTTCGGCTGACGTTGTCTTCGAGTCGCCTCAACCCCCAATGAGTATTAGCCACCGCTCAACTAATGGCTCAACACGACACGTTACTCCTGTCACGAGCTCTTAGGCGGGATTCGTTACTTACTTGACCGGTATTATCGAGCAATTAACACCTAATGGACCCCTTTAGCTGAATCTAGGCTGCATACCTTATACAACATATAGGCCATTATATTTCGTTCCTAAGTCGGAACACTATCAACTGAGATGGGTGTGCAAGATGTCAATACGAGCTTGTACGCAAGCGTTAGTGTCTATGGTACGGCGAAATTCTCATGAAAACATAACAGGTAGACAGGGGACTACGAGTAAGAGCGCGTCATCGCTTCGGTCCTGTGAATAGAAATCGCAAAGCTTAGGGGTTCAATTTCAATAACAGGACCTCGACTTACACGTAGTTATTTGTCGCGCAACACGTCACTCCAAATACGAGGCTGCGTTTGCCCCTCACATGAAGACTCATCCTCGAAGCAGAAGCTCGAAGTTTTCACCACCGGCCCTTCTGATAAGTTACAGGCGTTTCAGACCACTTGCCCAGGATTCGGGAAGGATCGTCGTTCTCAAGCCACGGAACCCGCACGGATGAGATGGGCATTTGGGAGGGACACGAGGTTCACTGACAACCACAACTCGTATAGAGCGTAGCTCGTCGTTCGCCTGTGCGTTCCGACTATCTTGTCGAGATAATAACTGCGATGGTTCGACCCACTCGAGTAGCCCGACCCATAAGATTATCATACATTCGAATTCATCGCTGTAACTGGGTAGTGTCGCAGTGTTTATCCATTACTCATGAACTTTCACATTGCCAAACACGATGTCGTTCTTCCACGCACTCCCTATGTGGACTCTGCGCATACTGTACCAGCATTCGGCACGGCTTGACCACCGCTTATGGAGTGGTAGCGCTGCGCTATCAGTTAGTTCACGAGCTCTACAAGGTCATTCACCGTTCACCATTGTTGTTTACATGATGTCACATACATATTTGAGCTTTTCAGTGTTATTTGAGTGGCTCGGTGGTGATCGGAAAGTTGAACAGCATCATGTGAGGTCCAACTATAATCGATGTTTCTTACTAATACCAACATCGCTCTCCTAAAACTCGAGTGCCAATCATCCTCACGGTGGCCACAACAACCGCTATTCTCACTCGCCCACTGGATACTCTTCATGATGCTTTCGCTTACGACTCACTCTCGGGATGTTGATCCAATCATCCAGAGGGACTTGTCATCATTCCTTCACCGTGCCCTAGATAGAAGTCCTGGATATAGGGCTGCTCAACGGAATTCGAAGACTAAACGACAGGTATTATGGGATCGTAGATCGGCCGCTCTCTAAATATTTCCAGCCCCGAGGTCATCTCCAGTAAACGCTGAGAAGATTGATATGACTGATGTGACGTGAAAAGGGTCGAGTGATGCAGTCTCCTAGACCGCTACCTCCAGAACTTTTCCCTCGTCGAAACCGATCAACCCGCTAATCAAGTCAAGGAGCTAACAGTACATTTTGATCTATCAAAAATAAGCATAAAGAAACGTCGCTCACCAACAGTATGACGTAAATATTCGAAGGGATGTCGGCCTCCTACAACATGGTCATAGCCGTACGAGCGAGGCCATCTGAAAAAAACTCTGGATTATTTCGGTGGTTACTTTGTGGGGCAAAGTCCAGAGTTTCTTTCAGATGGCCTCGATGAGCAACCGACACTACAGCCCTGAGATCACCACTTTCGGGATCCGGTTGAGGGGCTGGAGTATACCAGAATTGTACAAGGTTTTCGATGACGCTTCTTGAAATGGTGATTATCATCCTTCTACAACGTGAATGTCTCCAGCAGCAGAGCCTCACCGTAGTTTTGCGTACCTAGTGTCGCATCTGCGTAGGCTACCTAGCGGGTTCACTGCGATAGGTTAGTTAAGTCAAGCGGTTAGGAAGGAATTGATGTCGCACCACCTGCTTCATCTTTGCGCCGCCCCCATGCCACTAACGAGCAAGCACGGCTGTCCTCAGCCGAGGCGATCTGCAGGACCACCTACTCAATCCATATAGATCGACGGGCACATATGGTCACAAAATCACCCCCCCGGGCAGCCCCGGGCCGGGGGGACGGGGGCTTGACTAGTACAGAGAAAGATGTCTAGCATAAGCGCGTGTCACGTCTCCTTAGCGTATCGCTTTGCTGTTCTTGTCAACACTTATCTCACGTACAGCTAATGTGTACCTTGACCCTGCTAAAGATACTTACAGTACTCGCCCTGTCCTGAAGCCCTGTCAACTCAGGCAAAGGAGTGAGCCCCCTGTTCAAGGCAACCCTGCCGTGTGTAGTACGGGATGAGAAGCCAATGACATCACTATGACAAAGTGATAGATTATTTTTCTTTCCCCTCGTGCTTTGCAGTCCACCTTTCTTTGTATGTCTCTTGTTCCCAAGCAAACATCACTCTTTCCTACCCGGCATTTACCGACGGCATATATGTTTGTAAGTCAGCCACATTAGACGCTGATACACTTCGTAAGTAGGTATCCAGCCGCTGCCGTTATTTGCTCGAAGTAACAGTGCCATACTATTCTTGTTGATCATGGTCATTTCATGCCCCCGAAACCCGTGTGGAAAGTGTACAGTAGAAATAAACATCGCAAGAAAAGCACACAAAACAATCACAGACGTTGCCACATATACTCAGTCCTCCGCGATTTCCTAACTGGTAAGCATGGGTTGCTACAGACTGGCACAGCAAAAGGCAAACCCGTACATCTTCCATCGACACTCGAATTCAGAGGAATTTCGCAAATAGGGGGAATATTCTAGTGGCACGGGCTGAGCCTTCGCCCCCCCCCCCCCCTTCCGGCCACCAACCATACATACGTGTACTTCCAAGCAAAAGCCCAACGGACATGCACGCACATGCAGATGCAGGCATTGACTGCTTGCTGCTTGCTGCTGCTATTTCACACGCTCCCCCGCAGATTTCTGCATCTTGGCATTCATCTCTGACATAGCGGGAGAAGCCTAGTCAGTATGTAAGAGAAAAAAAAGAATAAGCGGCAGGTAGAAATACCTACATTACTGTAGGCTGTAAAAACTACATACTTTTATATGTGCCCAATCAGAGACTTTCCAAATGCCCATTAGAAGCACTTCGGCTGCAGATCAGCTAGGTGGTGTCAGCACACAATTCCATAGGCCGGGCATAGGGCAAAACAAGGGAGGGAGAGGAAGAGAGGGACGGATATGTAAAAACCCCGAACTTGACTGACTCCCTAACCCCCCCCCCCACGCCTGGGCAAATCCATCGTCAAATCCCATTCGTATGGACCTTACAGATTCTCTCTATCTTACTAAAAGTTGCTTCACCGCTCTTCCCTTACCCCAAATCTCAATACCTCGATGTGGATGCTTAGCTACTCATCGTTGGCTAAAGTCAGGCACGTGTGTGATAATGTGCATGAGTGAATGAGTGTTAGAGCCGGTAGTGGTCAGAAACGAATCTTTATCATGAACATCACATTTAGAGTAGGTATAGGGTTTAGGCAGCTGACCAGGCAACCAAATGGACAAGTGAATGGGTGCCATTTCCGTTGTCATCTGCCGTGAAGCCTCCTATTGTGGACAATGGAGATAAACGAGACATTTGCAGAGAATCACATACACATGCACGTAATCCATTCACATTCGCATAGTAATCTCACACGCAGGGAGAGACTGAGAGAGAGAGAGAGAGTTAACTACTAAAGATCAAGATATTCCCACAATACAGGGAAAAGATAAGAAACTATTCAAAATTATGGCAGGTGTAGAAATTCATGGCCCATCCCTCTCCTCATTTGAGAAGGAAGAGGGGAGGAGAAGTGTGTAAAAGAAAAGGAGATAACGAAAATAAAATAGCAAAAGAGAGAGTGGCTTCCACCCCCCTCCCCCCCCTTTTTTTTAATCAGGCAGTAGGTAGATCAGCAAATAGAGAGCAGAACAGACCAAAACTGACCAAAACAAACAAGAAAAAGAAGGAAAGGAACAAGGCAGAGAAGAAGGCAAACCAGAGACTCATTCATCCTCCCTTCCCTTCCTTTCCTTTCCCAGCTTACGAAGACTCTGCCCACACCGCGCACGGGATGATGTGATCTAACCTACTCCAATCTGCTTTATCTCGCTCATATTCTTCCCATTTCCATGAATTCATGATTCCAGCTCTACATATATGTATTCGGGCATGAAGTCGCCCACAGCTACCTACCCCCCTAACTCCTAACCTAACCAACTACCCGAGTACTTCTTGCTACAAGGAAATAGACAAGATAAATAGACCAAAGTGTTATCATGGACCGCACGAAAAACAACCCCCCCCCCCCTAAAAGAGTTTCCACACATACACACACTTTCCTATTGTCAGGACCAGCTACATTTAAGGGGATAATATGACATCCGTTTTCGCGCAAAGGTCTCTTGGACCTACCTACGGCTATGTTTGTAACTATATATACAACCTTCTCTTTGTCTCTTATTAGCTACTTAACAAATGTCAAAGATACAAGGACAAAGTCATACTCTGTGTGTCCATGGACTTACTACGCACCATTCTGTAGGCCGTGAGTCACTTTCCATCGGAGACAACTGAACTAACCTTTAGATTAGCTACCCAGACATTCATTAACGTAAGTTCTCCTCAAAGCACCCAACTCACATACACACATGTGCTTGGCATGGCCTGACTTGACGTGGGGGTTTAAGCTTCAGGTCACGCTGTACACACTTCATCACATCGTATACATTGCATTGATTTAATGTATTTTCAGCTCGACTTACTGCAAGGCAGGTCAGTAAGTCTTCATACACTTACTTACATACACATCAACCTAAGGTATGGCCTCAAAGGCAAATTCATTCATACTCAATTCTGATCTGCATACGTGTTTGTAGCTATTGGGGGGGAAGCAATATATACTAGGTACATCTAGTCCGTACACCTCTGAACTCCCTTCAATGCAAACTGTAGATGATGATAATGCTGATGCAAGCATGCCAATGCAAACGGCAGCCTTAGAAGCAAGTGTATAGTGATACCCTGAACACCAACGCCCAAGTAAACGCCTTATCAATCCTGGAAAACAAAAGAACAAAACCTGATCCTGTGCTGGGTGACTGGCGGCAGTCTCCAATCTACATGGACTAGAGGAGAAGGCAAAAACAAACAAACAAACAAATAAACATAACCCTTCGAATGACGGAGAGGTGAGCATCCACAATGCAAACGGGCAACTTGTCCCAAGACGGAGTCGAAAATATGGTAAAGTACCAAGTGCTTTTGATGCAAAGAGACCTCCAAAAGCCAGAACTTATCATGCTGATGAGAGGGGGTATCATGAGGCTGTAAAGAGGGGGAAAAAAAAAACATGACGAGCTTTGTCAATAACCAAAGCTGTCGTGTTGGTGGATTGGACAACGGCCAGGATGTCCTACAAACCATGAATCGATGCATGAACGGTGAAAGCGGCAGAAACACTCCAACCGTGCCATCTCATCACCAACCTGGAACTCTTCAAGACAAATTGTGCATTCCGCATCGTTGACACAGTCCTTTTCTGTTGCAACATATGGGAACATCCTAGTTCTTCGAGTTGTTCGTGGGGGAGGCGTTCCATGGTTTCCGGGTCCTGGGGTAGGCACACTACGATTGCCTCCGTAATTACTATGAGACGAAATGCAGTTATTGATATGGGTTTCTCGAAGAATCTCAAAGTTAGCAAGGTTTCGCGACGGTAGCTCATTATGACAGATAGGGCACGTGTCTTCTTCAGGGATTTCCCGCTCCGGTGTGGGCGTTCTGGGTAGTGGCCGGTTTAGACCTGAGCCTGAAGCTGACCACCAGTCGCCAAGATCCCCACCAGAGGGTCCTGTCGGAGGAGGATATTGAAACCTTGTGCCTGACACCCGGCGTTGAGATAGCGGAGGATGGGGGAGATAATTAGGATTAGGATATTGTCCAGAAGAGGATGAATAAGGGCCGAAGCTAAAGTACTGTGAACTTTGGCCGGTACTCTATGAGAAAGTGCGTCAACATCTGGGTCTTGAATGTAATGTTCTTGGTTTGCACTAACTGTAGTCGCACTCCTGGTTCTGGAATGGGTGTAGCCATGAGGCACATGGCGTGAATGTGGTCTTGGACCAGTGCTGTAATCGCCTACTGAATTACTAGAAAGTCTCGTGCGGGTCGGTCGTCCATCTGCAACAGTGGGCTGGGAAGATCGCTGGGTTTGAGGGGGAGTTGTGTTTGGGTCAGGGACACATGGATTACACAGTCGAACTCGTTCTCCTCCGCCGAGGACACTGAAGTCGGAAATGCTGCCTTCAACCCCAGGCACTAAATGCTGTGGAGCTGGGCCCAGGTCGCCGGGTGGCCGGACAATATAGGGGTGAGGAATGGTTATGCGATGAGGTGAGCATCTATCACAGACGACCCTCCCGCATTTGCTAGAGCAAAAAAATTAGAGGATAGCCCTGACTTTTCAATCCAATGAAGGACTTACCGGCAATGATGTCTTCTATAGAAAATGCTGAACTGCGTGCCACAGATTGGGCATTCATTTACCTCTGAATCTGGTTGCCATCTGGGCAACGCAAATTCCTGAGATATGGCTGGTTGGGATGATCTTAGCACCGGGTTTGACGCTACTGGATGCATGGGTGATGATGAGCTCTGTTGTGGAGATGCCGGGGGCGCTTGTCCTGACGACGATGCTCGTGTTGGTGCAGTGCGATCAAGGTAGCTGGCCTCACGGGATGGGTTCTGAACGCTACCTTCGTTGGCATCGGCTCCTGCAATAGTGATCCCAGCATCCCAATCAGATGCTCTGGTCGAAGGTAAGATATTGCTGCTAGTCTCTTGATCATTGGAGTTGTGACTTCTGGTTCTGGCTTGGCCTTGTGCGCTGGCTTGAGAACCTGAGCTGGGGTTTGCGCTCAAGCTTTGATTGGGAGGGTGACTATTTCTATTTCCTGAGCCACTAGTTTGCCCAGTAGAACCTCCCTGGCTTGGTGGCGGTTGAGGACCAGGACCGGGAGGCCCACGTGGACCGGGAGGGAAGCCAGTGGAGGTATTTGCGTTGTTGGCACCCTCCTCATCTTCCTCATCATTATCATCTTCTTCAACCACTCCGTTTCCATCCTCCCCATTCTCGTCAATGGTGTCCAAGCCCGACTGGTTGCTTGTACTGCCCTGTGTGGCTGCAGCATTTCCAGGTTGTCCGCCCAGGTTTTGTTGCTCGTGATCAGGAGCTGCAGGGGGTCCAGCCTGCTCCTCACCACCATTTGATCCGTCAGTATTCGGACCTGGATGCTGAAGAGTAGCGGTATCTCCGTTATTGGCTGCAGAATTCGCCATAGCATGTAGTTGCTGAGCAAAGCTAGGTTCTGGCGTATTCTCATGACGAGTGGGTGGCAGTGGGAATTGGATGTCCTTAGCATCGCGACCCTCCATGTCGTTGTTATCATGACCACCATTGGTTCCATTCACCAGGCTAACAGGGATTGCATTGTCGGGCGCCTCTGCTTGATCGGCGGTAGAACCTTCAAGAGAATCTCTGCCGTTGTCTCTATTGATAGGGGCACTGCTAGTTCTATTGACAGCACCACCGTGATGGGCGCTTTGAGGATCGCTAGGCTGAGCCGGGTTGAGACTAGAAGAGGCGATGGGTTGAATAGGCGGCGCCTGCTCCGGGACGGGGTTCTCAGGTAAGTCGGCCATGTCGAAACATGGACCATTCGGGTTCGAGAATCGCAGCACCGGTCATCGGAGAGTGGGTAGTGCGGGAGACGGATATCAAACAGCACTCTGTCGCGCAGGGGGGAAACCGACGGCTGCGGCTTCGGGCTTCTTGCGATATCTATGCTTCTTTTTAAAAGTGTGCTGGGGAAAGGGGGCCATGTTAGCCATGCCGAGCTTATCGCAAGACATACACGTAGGATATCAGGATATCTGAAGGGGGCTCATGCAAGCTTGCCAATGATACAGGAACAGGAACAGTGATAGGAGAGATAGACGCGCGCAATAAGTCGCTATGTCTTAGCTTACCTTGATCAACCCCGGGGGTGGGAACAGACGCTTGAAGAGTAATAGGTATTTTGGTATTGGGGGGATGTGAAGACTAGAGGTTGGTGTTGGGTTAAGTGGTGACGGTTTGTGATGGGTTGTCGAGGTTGAGCCGACGAGCTACTTGACTCCACCTGCATGCGAGCTGCGAGCCAGTCAGTCAGTCGGACAGAGGTGAGGAAGGTGCCGTCATTCGAGGCGCTGTCTTGGGAGCTAGGACTGTTCTTATCGTCCTTATCGCCCACCCTCTATGGCGCTAAAAGGCGCCTCAATGTAACGGAGAAGAGACCCTAAGCTAGACGCTAAGCCTATAAGGGATTTAAGAGGTGGGATGTAGCAAGCACGCGGTACGGAGATACATTCATTCACTGAGAGGCACACTCATAGAAGCTTAAAGGTACATGAGTTTTAGTCCCCCTTGTTATTCATGGAACCTTAGGTGATCTAGGGATTAAAGCCTTGAAAGGGGAGTGTAGGTCAGAAAACTCACTAGCATAACCTTATGCTATGTTCTTAGTATGGTAGAAACTATCTACATCTGTTAATATTGTTAATAATTGTGAAGCACATATGTAGGCAATGGAAAGTAATAGCTTATCCGTTGTCATTCCAGTTGTTAGACTCCGATCTGGTTGTAAGATGCAAGGAATTGGAAAGAAAGGGACAAGGAACTTAGGGCAACAACATCTAAAGACTGGTAGTTGGTTACTGATATAAAACATCTCTATGTGGGCAAAGACGGTAGTATAGCTTCAACTCTGACTCAAAGTTCAAGTATTACCGTATAGATATCATATCAAAACATGTAAGCATTTAATAGCTGATAATATTTGCATTGCCATGTTACAAAACCTCAGGAGATAGTATCACACAAGATATACCCTTTACCAGCCTAAAAGAAATACACAGCCTGAACAAGGGCCTGAGCAAGAAGGTCATGGATAACAAGCGAGGGATGATAAGAGTCGGCCCAGAGGCAGCTAGTCCCGCCAATGCAAGTAGCATCCGTAGCGCCGTACGCCGCGGGATCAGCCAGCACGGTCTCGAACGTCGGCGCCGTATCGAACAGCGTCCCGGTCACATCGCTGTGCTCCGACTTGAACGTCGCGAGGCGCGTCTGCAGGGCCGCGTTGTACGTCTTGATATCCGACTGCAGGGACGCCACCCTGGTCGCGTCTTCGTAGATAATGGCGGGGGCTTTGTCAAATGCTGTTCGTTTGATTAGTATCATTGAAGGTGTTGTGAAAATACCAATTTGGTAATCGAGTTGTGGAAGAGGGATAAAAGAAAGGGAAAGGGGTTGTGGATGGAGAAAAGGAGAGGAAGTAAACATACGCGGAACAGTAAACAACACAAAATTCCTCAAGCCATCCTGATACAACGTATCCAACAATCCAAAATACCTATCCAGAATCTCATCCACAGGCGCCGAGATTCCGTCCCAAAACGGCTCGCCAACATCATTAATCCCACACCACACAGCAACCAAGACATCGTCCGCGCTACCCCAGGGCTCGCTGCCCGCGATGTACGAAGCGTACAGCGTCTCTACCTATTACCACCGCTGGAGTCAGTACTTGCCGAACAGAGTAAAAGTCCAGCTCATATTTCGGGAGCGTGCAAGAACAATGGGGCCCGACCCCTCCCAAAGAGAGAAGATAAAAAAAAGACTCCAGCGGACTAACTAACCTGGTCGTCGAAGTTATACTGCGCGTACGTCTCCACGATATCATTATCCGTCGTTGCCCCCGTCACGGCGAGGTCGTACGCGAACACCTCGGTCGAGTTATACACGGCGATGGCGTTGCCGACCCAGTTCAAGCCCCCCGAGGTCGTGCTCCCTGGAAACGCCGGGTTGCCGATCGGGTTGGCCGCCGACGGCGCTGTGCTGCCCACCCATGAGCCTGTTGTGGAGTACGAGTCGCCGCTGCAATGGCATGTTAGGATCTATCTATCTATCCATCGACACATAAAATAGCTTTGTATAAAAGGGGAGAAAAGAAAGGGAAGCACAATATGCCTTAGAGAGGTTGTTCCCGCTTTTCTTGATGTTCTCTTTCTTTCCCATTCTTTTCTTCTGGTCCCCTCGCGACATATATGTAGACTTACAAAACGAGCATGTATTTAGCAGCCGCCGTGTGCGCGGGTGCAAGCGAGAGCATAGCCCCCGCGATCCGCAGGAGGTGAGTCTTGAGGGACGGCATCGCGAAGTTCTCTACGCTAACTTCACTCACTCCCTGACGCAAACAAAAACCCTCAAGATTCTGATCTACAGAGAAGTCTAATCCAAGGCCCTAGAAATTCAAAAATGGGAGGAAAATAGAAAGAAAAGGGAGATACAAGAAGGGCTGCTTCAGCGTAGATCAGCTGCAAAGCAACCTTCGTCGTGCGCACATCTGATCCCACATATGTATTATAACCCAGGGCGAGCGGGTCAAAAAGCTTAGCCTAGACGTATACCTATACCTATACCTATACCTATACCTAGTATCGTACACTACCGCGGTCCAACGGAGACAGCAAAGGCGGAAGGTTCTTCCTGCTAGATGCGCTCAAGTCGAGTCTTCCCATTGGTGGAATCGGGGTGGTCTTCCGATCTACCTTGCCTCCGCCTCCGCCCTGGGCCGAAACGGCAGGAGAGTGGGAACACTTCTCGACCGGGGTTACGAATCACCAGCTATTTTCGTGTTCTTGGAAGTGTGCACAGGTCTAGCCTGTGTTTAACATGACACTTTGTCTGCGCAATCATAGGCGTGGTTAACCGTAGACAACAACAATAATCGCTTAAATAAACGCGCGGAGAAAAAAATCTGGCTCGTCAAGCTCGGACGTTAAGCTGAAAGGATTGTTCAGATTCTATTACTATACAGTCGACGCCTTTTCTGTTGCTTTCTCTAAAAAGAGTGAGTTAAGCTGAGTTGAGCTGAGCCCTTCCCATTATTTTTATGATTCCCAGATGTTATGATCAATTGGGAGATTCCATGATTATATACAAGTAAAGGTAAGTAATTTTTTTTTGAAAAACCCAGGTGCTGGCACGGCGTCTTCTCCGCTGACTCTCTTCTGTAAACTCTAAAGAATGAGACCGCTCAGACAAACTACCAAATGCCTCTGGGATGTATGCTTAAGAAATGAGTTTGTAATGTATTAGTAGTACACTTGTTGTGAGGGGTGCAACGCATCACCTGTCCAGAGCCTGGCTTTGGCACATATTCCAGTAGACGCCCCTCTTCTTCAGGAGCTCGGCGTGCGAGCCCTGCTCGAGGACTTTTCCTTCGCCGAGGACGAAAATGACATCGGCGTTCTGCACGGTGGCGAGACGATGGGCGACGACGACCATAGTCCGGCCATTTGCGGCGCGTTCGAACGCTGCTTGCACTAGCTTCTCGCTCTCCGAGTCGAGAGAGCTGGTGGCCTCGTCGAGCAGCAGGATGCTTGGCTCCCGGATAAGCGCACGCGCAATGGCGATACGTTGTTTCTGACCGCCAGACAGGGAGACACCGCGACTGCCGATCTCGGTGTTGTAGCCGTCGGGTAGCGAGATGATGAAGTCATGGATACTAGCGTCACGACACACGGCATGCAAACGCTCTTCGGAAATGGAATCAGGATCGACACCAAGAAGAATGTTCTCGCGCAAAGTTCCCTGGAATAGGGTTGGCTCTTGTGCTACGAGTGACAGCTTCTTGCGGTATTCGAAGACGTCCAAAGTTGAAATGTCAGTCCCGTTAGCGAGGATTTGGCCACGAGACACTTCGTAAAAGCGCTCTAGCAGAGAGATGATACTCGTTTTTCCACAACCAGAAGCACCCACGAGTGCCGCGAACTGCCCTTTTTCAATGGTGATGTTGATACCCTTGAAGACCGAGATATTTCTACTAGGATACCTGAAGTGCAAGTCCTTCAATTCGATCTTAATACCGCCATCGGTGTCCGGAATCTGAGCTGTGTTGGTGTCCTTGTCTCTGTTGCGACTCTCACGGATACTCAAAATGCGGTTGGCTGCGGCCGTAGCCTGCGCCGCATTAGGTCCGAAACTGAACCCCTGACCAGCGCCTTCGGCGCCCTGGACGACTGCGATGTAACAGACGAAGAAGTTTAGGATACCGTATTCGTGAGAAGCCAAAAGAGTGCCACCGTACCAGAAGATCAAAGACTGCACGGCAAGACCCACGCTGTCAGAGAAGGCGAAGATCAAAGTCCTCCAGGTTGCCTTTCGGAAAGCCGAGCCGACGTGGCCCATCAACAAACCTTCATAGCGAGTAGTAATGGTATCTTCGAGGGTGAGAGATGAGACGGTTCGGAATGCGCCGATTGCCTCGGCGGCAAATTGCGAAGACTCAGCAAAGACGGCATTGTTCATCTTTTCAAACTCAAGTTCGTACTTGAAGCGATAATATCCTGCAAGCAAACCGATCGGCGCGGTGACGGTTGTGGCTACTAAGGCAAGCTTCCACCCAAATGCATAAGCGATAGCAAGAGCGCCAACGAGCGTGAAGAATCTGGACATATGTGGTCAGCCAAGTTATGTGTGTATACCGAGGAATGAAAGATCACATACGACGTGTACACTAGTGCCATGTTCACTCCGAGCAACTCTTCCAACTGTTTGGGGTCACCTCCGACCCGAGCAGTGAGAGTACCAGCCGAGTTCTCCTCTTCGTCAAAGAATTGAGTCTTTTGGTACAAGATGCCCTCGAAGTATTGCTGTCGGTAGGTCGAGGATACGTGCTACAAGTTCTCCGTAAGCTCATGTATGCTTGATGCCATGAAAACAGACTTACATATGCTAGACGCGTAGATACGAGGGTGAGAGTAAAGTAAGAAATGCCGACACCAATACCCAGAATAACCCATATCAAAGACCAGAAATTAGCCCTGTAAAACAGTCAGTAAAGTAGCATAGAAAGTACTATGGCAGAGTTGAGTATAAGAACTTACTCTGATGTGAACTTAGGCAAGTCATTAACATATTGAAAAACCACAATGATCTTAGCAAATAGCCATGCTTGCAGCGGTGCATTGGCTGTTATCCATTAGTTACCCTGTCTACGCAAGACAGTTGAAGCAAAGACTCACATCCAGCAGCCGCAGCCGCGATAATAATCACAAAATAGTTAGGGAACCGACTTCGCTGTTCGTACAGCAACTTGCCGAAACTACCAAACAAGCCGCGATTCTTCCAGCCTTCAAGCTTGGCCGTGTCCGCGATATCCGACATAGCCGCACTCTTCTCGCGCGTGAGAATAGCCGCAATATCTTCCTCTTCAGGTTCTTCCGAGTCGCTATTATCGTTGGGTTCGCCGAGGGAGAGCTGCTGTGCGTGGACAAGTCCGTAGTAAACACCCTTGTCGTCCTGGAGCAGGGATTCGTGGTTCCCTGACTCGACGACCTTGCCCTTCTTCAGGACGACGATTCGGTCTGCCTTCTTGATCGTGGAAAGACGGTGGGCGATGGTGATGGTAGTTCGACCCTGCGAGACCCGATCGAGTGCCGCTTGGACGATGCGCTCACCACGTACGTCGATGGCCGATGTTGCTTCGTCGAGGATGAGGATCTTAGGTCGCTTGATGATGGCGCGGGCAATGCAAATTCGCTGCCGCTGTCCTCCAGAGAGCTTCATACCGTTATCGCCTACCATAGTCTCATAGCCCTCGGGAAGTCGGTCGATAAACTCATCGGCGAACGCCTCTTTACAAGCCTCCCTGACCAATTCCTTCTTGCGTTCCTCAGTCTCGTTTTCCATTTCTGAGCCGATCAGACCGTAAGCAACGTTTTGGTACACCGTGTCGTGGAAGAGAAAAGGCTCCTGTTGCACGAGGCCAATCTGCGATCGCCACCACTTGAGCTGGATTTTGTCGAGTTCATGGCCATCAGTAGAGATAGACCCCTTCAATTCGACGGCAGCGCCCGTAGGTTCCGGCTCGGCGGGGGGTTCCTCGTCATCCGAATCGTCCTCAGGGTTGTTCGATTTCTTCTTCTTCTTCTTCTTCTTTTCCTCCGCTTTCTTCTTCTGTGCATCAATGGCCTTGGCGATAACATGTTGATCATGGAGGGTATACCAGCGTTCCACAAGTCCTATAATCGTACTCTTTCCAGATCCCGATGGCCCAACGATCGCTGTAAGCTTCCCCGCCTCAATAGTGAGGTTAAGCTTGTCCAAGACCTTGACGTGCGGTCGGCTAGGGTAGGCAAAGTCGACATCCTTGAACACGATATCCTTAGTAGCAGAAACGTCGGGGTCTTTCAGCTCACCCTGATCGGGACGAGGAGCATCAATAACAGTGAAGAACTCGCACGCGGCCACCGTAGCTTTACCCAGAGCGATAAGTGGGGTCGAGATTCGCTCTAGAGAGAAGACGAGTAGAAACACGGAAAAGAGCACGACGGTAACAGTACCGACATCATTAATATGACCCTCGCGATATGACTTAGTGCCAAACCAGAAAGACAGACCAAAAGTCGCGAAAATGGAGAAGAAAATGAGACCAAACTGAAGACCCAGGAAAGGAGACGTCTTCTGTCCATGTCTTTTGGCAGCTGCAACCCAAACCGCAAACCGTTTGGCCATCCGGTCTTCGGCACCACAAGCGGTGATCATCCGAATCGACGAAAACGATTCACTAGCTATGGCAGAGGCCTTGGTCTCGGCCCTAGTGAGCCGGCCGGTACCTTTGAGGACAAATGGTACCACTACACCCAAGACTAAGCTGATGAAGAGAATGACGGAGCTAGTAACGAGAGCCTGGGACCAGCTGTATGTGAAGGCAATGATAATGGCAGCAATGATGGTAGCCGTATACTCGATCAAGGTACCAAGTTTCTCGGAGATACCAAGCTGCAAAGTGTTTGCAGTTGTTGTGATGGTTCCCGCTGCCGCGCCCGGGGGCATCGAGTCAAGGACATGAATGGTTTGGCCGAAGAGGCAGCGCAAGTAATCGAGTCTGATGGCGGCTGACATCCGAATACCTATCATGCGATAGGCGAACTAGTTCGGTGAGTAAGTTTACACGGCAAGGAGCAAGGGAAGTCCATACCTTGTTCAGATAGGCCAGAGTAAATCTGGCAAGGAAAATAATGAAGAGATACAGCCTAGGTGGTAGTCAGCACCAGATATCTAGTAATATATTGATTGACGACTGAACATACGCCTGCGTATTCAGGGAGGCTTGGAATTGGCCACGCGTGAGTGTCGGAGGTTGGAGGAAATAGCCATTGAATTGGTTGATAAGCCGGCCTGCACACATGGTTAGCGACCATTCGGGAAAACCTATAGACATATTTAATTACCAAAAATGATGTTAACCAAGGGCAAGGTCTGTAAAATAGTATTAGCGATCTCTCAGGTGCAAAACGATTATGCAAGAGCTCAACGTACGACTCCTGCTCCTGCGGCCGCCACAGCAGCTAGAGCAAAGAGAGGAAGATCCCATCCTCGAGCATAACTAAAGACTCGCTATCATACAATCAGTAACGTCTGGTAGAGTGGCCGTAAGAGCAATACTGACGAGGTAGTCCTTGAAAGTGGCTTCTCGCTCGGCGTGTAGCTTCGCATCTTGTTGAGCCTCCTCTTCTTTGGTGGTCGCATTAGGAGGGGTAATAACAGCTGGTTTCTCAGTCCCTTCAGAAACCGACTGACTAGAATCTGGAGGCTCTGCCCCCATGGTGAGATGATGGGATCGATTAGGATTCTCAGGAAACAGTCCCGTTGGAAAGCCAAGGGTTGGACAAGCTAGGCTTGCCGTATACGTGGGAGCGGGATTCGATGATTTGAAATGCGCCTCTAAACCATAACGCGAATGAAGAGAGGATTGTAAGATCCCTTGATGCGCGCCGTCGCAAATGCTATATGGTCATAGAGGACAAATGGCTTGGAACAGGCACGTGTGTTTCAGAGAAGTACACGTTACAGCAAGGCCGAGCAAAAAAAGGACTTGCGTCGAAGCAAGAAGTAATAAAATATCTGGATGCCTAAACAGGGGGGAAGCTTTAATGAAGACTGAGTGCAACGCCGTTCGTCCTATTAGCCTTTGTCCAATTTAGTAGGTCGCGAGTTGTTGTTCTTCGGAGGCGCCAGAGGTTAAGAGAGCGTTACGAAAGATATAAACAATTTATAAAGTATTATTGCCACAAGGGGCGCACAGATGCCGAGTTAGACGACCCCAAGTTGAATGTAAGAATATGACATCTACACGTATGAAAGGTTGAAAGCAGTTTCCGCTGCCAAGCGGGTCGAATCGAATCGACGGTAATCTGGCCTGGGGCTCTTGGCAGCTTAGACACTTTGACACTACGTGACAATCGCGGTGCAGCGGGAAATTTGATGAGTCCGGGACCCCGGGGGCCTGCCGTAACTGTAGCCTGAGGCAGGCAGCGACAGCCAGGGAAGGAGATCTACAGCCCACTACAGATTCGCTATGTCTTGGCGGCATTGCGGGCCCCCCTTAAATGGCAGTTCTATGTTCTATGTATCCCATTGCTGACTAGGAGTGTCTGACAGTGCCCTTAATAGTGTCTTGCGCAGGAATGAAAGGGTAGATCAATGAGTGTCTCGAGAGGCATGTGGACAGTAGCGCGTGTGGCCACTACTTGGTATGTTGCCATTAGTAGGGGCATATACGCATACTGAGTATTCATGAGCAGGAGTATGGGGTAAGTGTGCATCAAGAATCAGCAGAGCAGCATCTTGAATTGTTGCTTGCTCCCTTCCAAGTTCCATCGAGCAACCGATTTGGGTGTAGTACAGGCTGAATACGCCGTATCGAGACCACTAGCGTCGCTTACGTCTTCATCAATCCCATCTTTTTCATAGCCATTCTTCTTTGAAACCGTATTCATCATACTCATCATCATCATTATCATCATCAACCCACCGAAAGATTCATTATTTTTGAGGTTGATCTCCGAATGCATTGGCACAATTCACCGCCACGCGTTGTTGCTTGGTTCTATGCGTAAGATCAAGACTCGGGTAGTGTACACTGTGCTGGAATTCAACTTGTGCCCGCCAAGGAACGACATAACCCGTAGAGACGATACGAAATACGGTCATATTGGAGCCGAAAACAAAAGTCCCCCTTAACTAGCCGGTTGACTCACACGCCAACACACCCTATGCATGAGAAGAGATGTTTTCGAAGAGTCTGGCAGAGTGTCTGGGCAATCATTGAACTGACAAGTTATGGGCTTGACGAATTGGGACAGTTCTAAGCCGACGGATGACCTGGGCACGAAAATGAACCGGCATTGTAAATTCCCCAAACTAAGTATCGGCAATAGAAAGGATTCCCTAGCCCTTCCAACCCATCTTTACTTTCTCTTCTTCCTTTCACATAGCACCATTTGCCGCCTGCGTTACCGAATTCAATGTTTTGTAGATATTTATTGACACGACCAATTTCCTTTTTCTATCCTTGACCAGCAGAGCAGAGCAGAGCAACACAGAGCGCCAACACAACTACACCCCTTGAGCCGACCCTTCTAACCGGTCTTGCTTAAAACTGCGACGTGGTCGGGTTGGGTATTTTTGCTTCGCCTAACGCTCGATTACCGACCGATTCCCATATTTTGTATTCAACATGGCAATGGCTCTTTAACTATAATCCGTCACATTAGTACCCTACTACGAACGGCGAAACGAGGCTGTCTAACATTCATCTGCAGAACCTAGCGCTATATTGACTTACAACTTGTTGGGTGGCGCCGCCGAGGTGGTCGGCCATTGGTAACCGGCCGCATCGCTAAATTTGTATCCGTACGACGACGTGAAGTCATCCAGCACAGCTGGCCCACGAGACCCTAGCAGAACGAATCATCAGTATTCCGCACAACCTAGACACCTCGATGCGTTGAAACTCACCATAGGGATACTCCATGGGCACAATCTCCTTGTTGTCGTCGAGGTAGTGCAACAAAGGCGTAAATATTCTCCAGCTGGCATCGAGCTCATCATCTCGGACAAAGTTGGAGTGGTCACCCTTCAAGGCGTCCAGGATAAGTGACTCATAAGCCTCGGGGATCTTCAAATCCGAGAATCGGCGGCGATATGTGAGGTCAAGTTCGGTGACGACCGTCTGCATGCTTAGGCCCGGCAATTTAGAGTTCATCTTGATGTAAACACTCTCGTTGGGCTGGATACGCATGACAAGCTCGTTTCGGGGAATGTCCTTGAAGATACCGCTCGTAACGTCCTTGAATTGAATTCGAATCTCCGTCTTTTGCTCGTTGAGTGCCTTACCAGCCTTCATGATGAAGGGCACGCCATCCCACCTTTCGTTCTTGATATAAGCAACGAGGGCACAGAATGTGGGGCAGCGCGAATCCTTGGGGACGGTGTCATCCTCCTTGTATGAAGGCTTGCTTCCGTCCAGAGACTTGCCGTATTGGCCAATAATGACGTTCTTGGGCTCAATCGCAGGGATACCGCGAAGCACACGAACCTTCTCGTCACGAATGTCCTCCGACGAGAAAGAAATGGGACGTTCCATGGCGAGCAGCGTCAAAACTTGCAGCAAGTGGTTTTGCATCACGTCACGGATAATACCAAATTCGTCGAAGTAACCACCTCGCCCCTCTGTGCCGAAAGGTTCCTTGAATGTGATTTGAACGTTATCAATGTGGTGCCTGTTCCAAGTAGCACCGAAGAATTCGTTACCAAAGCGAAGAACGAGGATGTTCTTGACCATCTCCTTTCCGAGATAGTGGTCGATACGGTAAAGCTCCTCTTCTTTCCAGTCGGGCGCAAGAGCCTTGTGAAGTTCGCGAGAGCTGGCTAGATCCTTGCCAAAAGGCTTCTCAATCTGGAAAATGTCGCAAGAGGTCGTGAGAACTTTGTCTTGCATTTGGGAACAAGAGGGGTACTTACAATTACACGAACGATGCCATTCTTGGGGTAGCAACACCGTTTCAAGTGTTGCGAGACAGATGTGAAGACGCTAGGAGGGAGAGCCATGTAGAATAACCGGTTGGTCTCTGGCCGGCCATTCTCGATTTCCTCGAGATGCTTGGTAAGCTGGTGGAAGGACTCATCCTGATCGTATTGTCCTGAGACGTAAGTGCATAATTCGCAGAAGTCGGCCAGCTGTTTCTCCATATCCTTTGTAGGTGTCTTGATATACGACTTGACCCGCTTCAGGTATTCTTCATGGTCCATCTTTGTCCGCGCATATCCGACAATTCTGATGTCCTTGGGGAGGAATTGGTTGCGATACTCGAGGAATGTTAGCTTTTGCTGGCTACAATTTATGATTGACCTTGCGTTGCGCAAATTGTATACTCACAAGGCCGAAGAGCGCAGGAAACTATCTATCGAGTCAGTACGAGAGGTTTTTTTTGTACAGCGAAGTCGGGCTACGATACTCACAGTCTTCTTCTTCGCAAGGTCGCCGGAGGCGCCGAGGACCACGATGACCGTGCTGTCCTTGAGCTCCACGGAACTACATTACGGCAAGTCAGCACGACAGCTCTCTCAAAAAAACAAAAAAAATTGCATCCAAGTAGTACTGTCGCAGGTCGTTGCACCGTCAAGTTGTGCGCCGTTCGCAGCAGCTCGGAGCTCGAGGTATTTCAGAGAGGTGATGAAATGGCGGGGCTGAGGCGGGGTTTATCCTTACCCTGTCTGCTCCATTGTGTCTCACGAGACGGGCTATAAATTGGGTGAGAAAGAGAAGATGGACAAAGAGAAGAGAGGAATCGCAAGTTGGAATGGAAGAGAAGATGGTTGAGAATAGTCTGGTGGTTGCAAGATAAGGGATGGAATAAAGTGAGACTCCCCAGACTGGCAGGAGAGTCGAGGGTCGAGACAAAGCCAGAAATCCAGAGTCAGCGGAGCGGTCGGAAACGCAAAACAGAAACAGCTGGAGCACCACACATCAAGCAGAGAGCAAGGGAGCTTACAGGGAGCTCGCCATCCACTGGCGGCGGATGCATACCCCCCGCCAGGTACCTAGGCCAACAAGTACCTCTACACAGGTGTAGGTGCGAATGTGGGATGTATACTTGGGCAGTATGATATGTAAATCGATAGCGCTGTCATTGATATTATCACTGTGTTTGCGGCCTCTTGCGCCGCAGAGAACTACAGTACGTGTTAGACATTACCTAAGAGCTACCTAGGTATGCTCCAGAGAGGCAGGTACCTGAGCTACGGCTTCGGTACGCGCAGCCTACTGCGAGCCCATGTAGCTACTGTACAGTAGCCCCGAGCTTTTCAACGGCCGGTAGGACGTGGGTACAACCTGAATGTCGCCGATAGGGAGAACTGACGCCTGCGAGCACGGTGCGCTTGCACGTCATTGGAACGCCAAAGCAGAGGCATGCCCACAGCGGGGTTAAGATAGCTTACTCAGGTCCCGCTCTCGCTCTTCTCTTGTCTCATTCTTCACCTTTTTTTCTCTGCACATTATCCATTATCTACCTACGCTACCCAATTTACCTCAATGGGGAATTTATTTCCATTCCATTGCAAGCAGGTAGGCTATTCCCGCCGGGCTCCGTGATGATTAGTTGTCCAGGTCGCGTGCCGAATGAGTTGACATAATGGCCGAAAGGCGGCCTGCTTGCTAGCTTTAATCTGCGGGAGCTTGGACTTATCTGATACCTATCACCGAACACATATCTACTCGTAAACAACTTACTACAAAGAGTATTTCCCGAGCATGCGCCGAAGTTCTAAAGCCTGGCGGCTCCTTCAACTCATATGTACCTATCTCCTACCTACTACAACGTTAGGCAGTCTACAGGCCCTACTGTACCTCAGCATAAGGGCGGGATATGCGGTTCCCGTATGCATGTAGTATGCAGCGCGGTGCTCGAGAGCCTGGAGGATGCAAGACCCTTCAGCAAACCATGTGCTGTGGTCACGTTCTGTCGCAAGCACCAGGGGGGTTGACAGCGAAACACCGCCAAATTGTGAGAGCCAAGTAGTCGGTCTTTCAAATAGGACACGACTGAATAGTAGCGTAGCCTTAAGGCTAATTTGAAATTCCGGAATGTATATCATGTAGAGATGCGTGAGGGATTCCCCCGACCTACTAGTAGGGTCTTCTCTGGTTTTGCTTAACAAGCCGGCCTCGGTTCGCAGCGGCGTCCTTTTGGTGTGATTACTCAGTACGTTCTTACTAAACACCCAGAGCCTGAGCACAAACATGTCAGAGTGTGAATTATACCGCAATTCGCCATCATATCCAGCAAAGTGTTGGCAGGTAGTGTATGATTGGCTGTGAGGAACGGAGTTATGAGCTACATCAACCTTCATTGATTGTCATACATACATACAGTATGTACAGTCGTTCTGCTCTCCCCAAATCCCATTAAATGGCGCTTGCGGAGATAAGGCCAATTATCTTCGCAGTTACGTGATACAGCGTAAGATTTACAATATTTCGGAGCAGGTTGTCTTGATCATGATGGTAACACGAAGGCATATCTCCGAGAGGCAAATATGGACCACGTCATATACTTTGTGAGGGCTTAGAACCACTAGCTACTAATGATGACGATAACGGCCGAGGGTTATCAAGGAAAGATAGGAACCCTGATGATGTGCTTGACAGGACCGCGGGAGGCTACCTAGAGATCTTGTTAGTGAAAGTTGGGGGGGCATTGGGGGTGTAAGCGGTATGTATCTCTCTACACCCTTTAAGTTGATTGATGACAGTCCAATCAATTGTGCCACCGATAGTAGCTGGCTGGGCTGGTCTCTCGGGAGATCCGCCTTACCAAGTCCTCAGCCACGGCCTCTGTGGCTTGCCTTATCTTATCGAGGCGCCCAACACACACAACCCGCAAATACAGACCCAATGGAATAATTTTCGCCGTGTGAATTATTAGTGGCGCAGGGCTCGCTAAACCCACGCAACCAGTCCCCCCTTCGTCTATCCGCTGCAGTCAGTCAACCTTCAAGGTTCGGACATCACGACGACTACTAACCCTCCCAGCGCACGCAGTTCCCTTCTCCAAAGGATACCAGAGCGTCAGAACAGCCACCGTCAAGATGCCTTCAGAAGCCGGTCACAGATGTAAGACTTTTACCAATTTACCTGCCCTCGCAAAAAGAAGCAGACGTAGAACTGCGCCAATCATGCCCGATATCGTGAAGGCTTACGATTATCTGTTCTGATTGAGTTCGTGCTAATTTTCTATATAGTATATGTCAAGTAAGAAATTCCAGAACTCCCTTACACGACGATTCGACTCGCCGATCTCAGCTACACCGCGATGTGCAATACAATACACGATACAATGGCCGGATACATATCACCAAATACGAAGGACCAGAATGCTAACTACAGTTGCGCTATAGGGGTCGCCACCTTTCATATGTCAGGAACAAGCACACTAGTATGCATACCGCCCATCTCTTCAACCTGCCTCTTACGGCAGTTTTTCGTTATGGCATGTGCTAATGAAGAATTATAGCCCACCCCGGCACAAGCTTGATCAAGATTGAGGGCGTCGATGACCCTAAGGCTGCCAAGTAGGTCACTTGAGATACAGACTGGTTTCCACGCAATGTCTAACGGTTCAAAAGTTTCTATCTTGGAAAGCGCATTGCATACGTCTACAAGGGCCAGAAGGAGGTCCGTGGCACCAAGATCCGAGTCATCTGGTAAGTTCCCTCAATCTGCGAGGAATCGGAAATATCAAAGTTGCTAACAATATCTCTAGGGGCAAAGTGACTCGCCCTCACGGTCAGTCGAATCGCGAAGTACCGGCAATACGGCTTACTGACATTTGTGGCTTCTAGGCAACTCTGGCGTCGTCCGAGCCAAGTTCTCGACCCCTCTTCCCACCCGTTCATTCGGTGCTTCTGTTCGCATTATGCTGTACCCCTCTTCGATATAGATGGAGGTACCAGGCTGGAGTTGGGAGTATGATTCGGTTCATCAGGTTTGGCATCGGCTGCATCAGGGGTAGGCAAGGTTTCCGGCTTAAGCCTTGTTACTAGGCATCACCCAAAATCAGAATGAAAATACCAACAACGATGGACCGGCGAATCCCTCGCGTGAAAAAACGCATTATTACAATAATAATGGAAACTCGATCGCGAGAGAGTGACATGGTGCTTCGGTTCAACGCTGGTTGTAGGGCTGTACACGGCTTGGTCACGTACAATATTTCTGGTCGGGTTAGTAGTCTCACAATCGGTGAGACGAATCCCGAAATGAGAAAAAAAGGAACGATGCTATACGAGTTTAATACAAGCCTTAGCTTGCTTCGATACCAATCACGCCGTCATTCTATCTATCTACAATGGAATCGCCTTATCCCCTTCTACGTCCCCGATCCTTTGTTGACCAGTGACTCGTCTAAAGTGAACGTGTTCATATGTGCTATGTCGAGGAGTTATTCATACATGGTTGGGAATTCTGAGATATTATATTACTAACTTCGCTTCCTAACTCATGCCTGGGCCATGAGAATTAGTCGAGACTCGATTTGGGCGCCCAAGCTCCCGAAGTCGACGCGGTATCCCTAAAGTCGTTGAACTGTTGGTGAGTAACGTCATTGGTGCTTCACAGTTCTAGTAATGAGTGGGATATGAGTGGTATTGGAATCCGAGCTATGAACCGCTTTCTCTCTTATGATCCCAATGGTGGCAAGAACGATAGTAACCAAAGCTACACTCTTATTCTTACCTTATACTTCCGATGTTTACTGATATCGGAATTCCTTGAGCAGGCTCCACGCCAAACCCTGTAGATCGAAACTAGTATCGGGGGGTTCCTGATCTTATGAGCAACATATCAACGCACCCGGCCTCTTTACGTTTTCTTCTTTAGAGAATAATAGCAGGCGTGTAACAAATACCGGAACCTACGTCAAAGCGTCGAAGCAGATATCTATCCAGGTATCTCACTACCACCATCGGTCTGAAACTGACGGGTAAGGGAGGCAAGATAACTAACTAAGATCATTAAAATCATGGGAAGCCCCAAAAAGCCCGGACTTCTAGTTGCTCAATCAGGTTGCCACACCACGTAGCACGGTTCGGTGGCTGGCTGGGAATGACACTACGGGGAATGGTATGTGCAGGGAGCTACCCACCCACCTGAGGTAGGTACCTATCATGACATGGCGATAGTAGGCGCAGATGGACGGATAAGAGGATATCTTCAGCCAAACGAGAAGAGGCTCGGTGTTCCTCATCAAACGGATTATACCTTCCATACAAGAAGATATTTAGACATCAAAACTAGAGTTTCCGCGTTTGTCGACATGATTCTCTTAGAAGCCGGGGGTTTGCGGGGTTATTCATACTAACATTGGTGAGCTTTTCTCAGAAGGCCCGTCGCAGTTCACTTGACAACTTGGCAATTTGAATCTGCCGGAATTATATCGTTTTGGCCCCAGATATTAGTCGAGAGGATCAAGGGGATTCGAGGAAAACGCCGTTACAGTATCTTGGTCTTTGTCGGGCCATTTCGTCCGCGAGCGAACTAGTTAGCTGAGTTTATCTGATATGTGCTCACACTGAAGAAGCATATGTTTATTTGCTTTCTATCTCCTAGTCGATGAATAGCGAGAAATTTCTAAACCTTCATCAGAGCTCTTGAGTCTTGACAGATTTCTTGCGTCTACATATTTAGCTAGTTTCTCTGACCCTAAAAGAGTAGATGTCTCTTTCATATAGGAATCGTCCGTTCAAGGACACGGTTTATCACCAACCACTGCGAAGAGATAGATTATCCTATGGTTATAAACTAGGTAGTCTTGGATAATATTGTATTTGGCTAACTATCCTGTTTAATTACATATCACATCTACATCTTAGCCTTACATAGGAGTTCACTGGGTGCAGAGAGCTAACCCATATACCTTCAAAAAGGCGAGCGATGACTCGAAACGTGGACGTGATCAGTATATTCTACGCTTCCCTTTCACATTGTCTGACAGCATAGAGTCACGGAGTAGGAGTCTGATCTTGTATTTATTTACGTACTGAACGAAGGGCCTTGAAATAAAAAGGGGGGAAATAGAAAGTCCCCCCCAAAAATCAAAACGTACAACACCGAGGATTCGCTGGTCGTCACCGACCCAACTACTAGTTCGGCGCTCACTAGCTTATCTAAGGGGGAGCGGACGGGACCCCGAGTTCTCCAGTGGCTATGGTCGTACGTAGCAGTAGGGGGCCTTGTGGTCAGTTATATACCTCCGTTATACGAGCGGCTCTAGACCCTAAGAAGGGGTGTGTGGGAAATGTATCGGTATCACGGAAACCAATCATGAAAGGAGTATCTACTACCACCCTATCCCTGGAGTCTGCAATTACGCGGGTTTGCGCAAGCAAGGCCACCGAGTTCCTTAAACAATCGAACCGACGATTAGTATAGCACTATTATTGCCTTGATATGTCCGCATATCGGCCTGCCCGAGACAGACAGATAGGTCCTTTGTCAATAGGGAGCGCCAGGACGCATGAGCCCCGTGCTGAAATTCAGGATAAAGCCAGGGCTGCGCTGTCAAAAAATTAGACAGGAACTGCAAGTTCATCTTATCGCTCCTTGTTGACGCTCGTCTTATACTGTGCAGTGCTACCAAGATCAAGTGGCGAAGACTGCTCTATGAAAAACTGTTTGCCTCATCGTACTGGCATATTGGCGTCGGGATTACCCGCCCTTTCGTTTCATACGCGTTGCCGCCGCATGAGGGTCGTCTTCATCCCTGACTTGTTTTGGTGGCGTTATACGTGCTAGGGTTGATGTCTGATTCTGAAGGATAGTTGCAGCGCAGGCAACGCGAGAAGATACAGGAGATCGACGCTCCTATCGGCTATGTAGTAACCGCTTCATAAAGTAGCCGTCGGCTGTTAGTAGGGCACACTTTTTGTCCCCTCTTCAGGCATCCATCGCGAAGAAGGGTTGGTTCAGCCGGGACCCTCTCTGCTGTGCTACCGGATGTACGATAAGGAAGATGAACCGTCGCCATCAAAAAGAAAAAGGTACACGGCATAAGGACGACAACATGGCATGAAGTAGGGAACAGCTTGATGGCTGGTCGTCCAAGCTTTTCCTTTGCCTTTGAGGTGTGAAACGAACCGAGAGTGGTGGGTGGTCGATCAAGGAACGGTCCCTTTTGAATGTCGAAAGTTAAGACTTGAAATGGAAAAGCTTGGCGTATAGAACGGCTGGCCGGTGAGCACCAAAACGGCACGTTTTCACGGGAGGAAATTGCTAAATTCCGAAAGCTGCAAAGGATGCTTGCAGGTAAGTAGGCCAGCTCGTTGATGAACTTGCATCAGGCTTGGCATTCCCGATTTCTACTTTACTTCTCCGTAGACGCAGGCATTTTGATGGTTTACCAGAGAGCTGTTGACAGGCATAATCGACTTGTAAACGACATGCTATACGCATGGTTCCGTCTGTCTCCAGCATTGCCCATCATACGCGTACCAAGTTCGTATTATCTTCGGGGTGCTAGCCAATAGTGCTCCTTGGGTAGTATTTTCTGCCTGTTATAGATAGCGACCCTACTTAGTAGCCAATTGTGCCGTGCCATCTCGAGTAAGCTGTTCGTTGCCGTATGCGGCTGGCCTGCATCTCTGCTCGACTGCATGGTTGTACAGACCTCATAGGTGTATCGGAGCTGCTGCCGTGCCGAAATTGGCGTTCACGATAGGCTAGCTATCTGGCCAAAAAACACAGGGTGGTATGCTCTCTCTCATAAGAAGTCCTGATGTTTTGTTCCTGAGCATCGTGTCTTGCATCCGAGACTATACTACCCAACCTACCTATTTCTTTTGCGGTTTCAGAATACCACGCTGAGAGAAAACTTACATGTATTAAACCCCTTGCAAGTAACAGATGATTCCACAGTAGGCAGGATGCAGGTAGTCCAGACACCAGAAAATCGCATTTATTAAACTGCTGCGCAGGCTAAGAGTCGAAAAAGATAAGGAAAGCTGGTCGTATACCTATAGTACGTGGGGGCACGAGGGAGGCAGCTGGTAGCCCAGGACAACGGAATGTGTGCCCTCTGCTGAGGCAAGCTCTCGACGGCTCTTCTCGTATTCTCTTTCGACTTTAACGCTTACCCTAGTGCGTTGCATCCACTAGTTACTGTATTTAGTTGTAGTGGATAATTCTAGAATAGCTCTTGGCCCCTCTTACCACTTTAGGCAAGTGGCTCTAGCGCGATCGGTCGATCGTTGACAGGTACAGAGGTACCTACATTAGATGTGGGATTCTATGTAAATACCGACCGTAGACGTACCAGAAGACTTACAGTACCCAAGTGGCATGCAGATGAATGGACGAGGCATCCTATACATAATCTAGTATCTTTTGTGTATATCTCACCAAGACAGACTAAGTCAAGAATACTAGATGCACAGGAGATATTGAGGTCATAGTAAATGATCAAGAAAATCAATCTACAGCACATGGCTGAGCCGAGTCATGTTGATAGCACTGGAACTATTGACAGGTGTAAAGTAGATACCTACTAGTAGTCTCACCGCTATGAGCTCTGCCAGCTTGCATGGGCTACAACCAACATGTTTCGACCAAATTTGCAACATTTACCAACTAACGTACGTGTAGCTACTGTAAACATCTCTTGACTGGAAGCCCACAACTTGGCAATGCATCTCTAGAACTTTAGACTTGGTTTGGTTAATGTCCGTGTCATAGACTACGGCAGGTACCTAGCGCGATCTTTGCATATTCGTGTAGGAAGATGTGGTGTCGCCACTACATGTAGCTCGTTGAAGCATTGCGTGGTTCCGACTGCAAGCATGAGCTGCTTCGCCCCAAAGATTCATCATCATCACCCTGATAGGGGAATTCATCATCCCGTTAATACAATGATGAGTGGTCGTTTTGGTGGTTCTAGACTTGAGAGAACAAAGGCAGCAAATTTTTGATCAAGCAAAAGCCCATCACAGAGCTTTTGGTAATTGTGGATGTGTGGGCAGGTAGTCATTGCTTTGCTCTACTCGGTGCTTTGGCCGCGATACGTTTCCTCCCGCTTGCAGAGATACAGCTAGCCAGCCCCTACTGCAGAGTGGTTTAGGTACCTAAGTATGTAAGTAATTAAAATCCTAAACCACGTACGCGCGTGTACACGTCTCGGCACTCGGCAAAGCACTAGTAGTATGATACCTACAGTAGAGGACCGGCATCTTTTCTTTGCATGTACCGAATTAAGACCTCTCTTCAACCTACCTAGAATCTTGAGGACAGATGCAGAATACTTATATAGTATATACCGCCTACACAGTAATCACTGTCGCACCAGCTTGTGGACTCGAGTTTGCGACGGCAAGCAACACATTTAAAAAGGCCAAAAGTCGTGCGACACATCTCCCGATCGACAAGGTCTAGTCCTGTTTCTGCTACACACTAGGCGCATCCTCCACCAGCCAGTCGCGTATGAAAATCGAAATCTCCCATTGAACCGTTCTGAAACAGCTCTTTCATCATCTACTTTCATCATCTATTTTGCTGACGTCACCCGAACATAACTGAAAGCGCCGTCTATTTAAGTTACTCAGTGCTACACCCCTCCTACTCTATTTGCGACGAAGCTGGTTAAAACCCTTGAAGTTTGTGGTTCTACAAGACATTCAGCCACTATTAGAAATTGGTGTATCAACGTTTGGGTGTTTGTGAAGGAAAGGGAAAATTAACCAAATCAGAGGTAATATGCAGCAATTGTCTTCCCGCCGGTGGAAAGCAGCCCATAGCGTTAGAGGCAGTGTTGTTGTTGTTCTACTGTATGTACACGCACATTTAAGGCCTGCATCCGTCTAGGTTGTCTTTGTTATCGGTTGGCCGTCACATCCATCCCACCTCAACTCCACACATTGGCTGCTAATCCACCGCTAAGGCGACAGGGGCCCACCTTGTCAGTTCTTGACTTCGTGTTTGAGAATTGACTTGACCAAGACTGGCTGAGTGGTTGTTGTTTACGATACACACTGACGCATCCTGCTACCGAGGGCGACTTTGGTGTGGTAGCCTGTGCAACATATGTGCCTACCACCCTGGTGTACGAGTCGGTTGCCTAGAGAAGTTTAATATATTATTCCATTTGTGTCTTGTGTCATTGTTGGAATTTTTTGGGCTTGGGCCGCGTCCCGGCGGTTTGGGCGTCTTTCGGACAAGCACCTGCGTATAAGTAGGTACATATAATATTTGCTCTGAAATGTATGCACCGCGACTCATTGCCTTCAAGATTTACGCTACCAAGATTGGACACTCAGATACTAAGTAGTACCTGAGTTTAGCAAGCAACTCTAATAAACACTCTACTAGGCAAGTGCTACGTACCTACCTCTTGGTGGAGAATGGATCAATTTACGCGTGTTGACACTCGCTTAGGTACCTACAGCTTACACTAATTGTACTGCTGTAGTAGGTAAAGCGCAGCGGTACATAGCCCACCGTTGAGCTCCTGCAGCCACTCCAAGTACCACCAACGTCCGCTACGGCGCTACTTAGCGGTACCTACCTACTAATAATAAACTTGGCCCCAACGCGCGCCGAGAAGCCATAACCAACCACGTCAACCGCTGGCACTGCTGTCTTCTTGACCTCAAATCTCTCCCCCTGGCTCTGAGTCCACTCTGACGACTTCGGGACCCGCCACATCAACCCAAAGCACCCAAAAGCACCCAGAGCTACCTCAGCTCGCCATTCCCACCTCCACCTCGTTTCCATTCTTTTCTTATGATCGTGCAACACAAAGAGACACACTAGCTGCTGGTGCTGCTTCATCGTTACTATCACCTGTCGCCATTCGTTTCGTTTCGCGCTGGATAGACAGGACAGGACAGGACAGCTATACCGCACAGGGTGCAAACGTCCCGATATCATAATACCTTAGCAAGCAACATACCCCAAGGCCGCAGCTCGCGCGCTATCTAGCATATACTAATAGTGACACCGGCATATCCGCGCGCCCCATCGTCGAACAGCTACTGTCGTTGTTTGTTTTTCTTTCTCCCTGTCATAATTTTTTGGGCGGCGGCAACAGCACCCACGGGGGCAACCAAGCTTCCACGCCGCATACGGCACCTCTGCTCTAAGACGAGATCATCCCTTCCTGTTTTGTTTTTGTCACTTCGTCATTACCGTGAGGTCGAACTCCCCAGACCGTACCCAAGGATAGGTGACAGCGGGTTATCCCCTGGTGTCTCCGCCAGGCGTATAACGCTTCCCTAGTGTAACCCGCTCTGCCCTTCGCTCAAACGGGAACATATACCACCCGCTTCGACAAAGCACACAGTCTGTACGAAATTAACGGAGCTACCCACAAGTTTGCGATATCCACGATATCCACGTTTCGTCAATTACCAGGCGAACTACCTCTGCGTAGACCCGAGCTATCGAAAACCCGATCGCCATTCGGTCCACTTTCCCTCCCTGTGTCCCCGGTCATTGCCAGGGATCCATCCCAACCGACACTGTGATCAAAAAGCTCGGCCCTATCCTAGAACAAGATGGCGTCCTCCGCCAACTATAATCACCACCCGCTGCCTGCTCCGCCGCCCCAGCAGGATCAGTACTACGCGCCTTATGAACAGCAGCAACAAGCGCCGGCGGATGAGGACGACCAGTATCCTCCTCAAAACTACCCGCCACAGCAACCCCAGTACCAGCAGCCTACACGCAGTCAGTATCAACAACAACAAGCACCGCAGCAGGGACAGCAGCAACGGCCGCCTCCCCCGAGAGCCGAATCAAGCTCGCAGCAGCAACAATCCCGCGTACGCCCCAGATCAAGGGCATTCAGTTTCCGATCTGACAAGTCCCAAAAGAGCGCCAACGCCCACAAGACCAATCTTATCGAAACGTCAGCGGAGAAGGAAGCTCACAGACTACACGGCAAAGCTGATCCCAGAATGGCGTTGAATGAGAGGGAGCCTGGTAAGCACCGACTGTTGTCCTTGTTTCTACCGCTTCTGAATTGATTTTGACATTTGGGTAATCTAACAAATGTTCACAGCCATGGAGGCGCAAACCATCTCAGACCGGCCTGCGTTGCGATCTATCCAGCACAAAGATCTCCAGGGGAACCCGATTAGTAAGCTGTCTCCCTCTGTTGCGAGTTGTGGTATCACAAGTATGCTAATAATGACACAGCTGATCCCGACCGATCAAATCCTACACGAAGTCGGTGGGAACGACCTTTGGACACAATTCGAGGGTTCGAAGCAGCCATTGACGGTGGCTACAACCGCAAATCAATTTATAGACCTGATTCAGAGTCAATTGCTGGTTGGAATAGGAGGAGTAGCTACTATGGAAGTGAGCAGCATCGTGGCCCCCCACCACGTTTGAGTCATATGTCTCACACAGGTCGTCCAGATAACGGGCGTGCTCCACAAGAGAGCTGGTACGGACGACAGAACCGAACAGACAACGGCATGTATGATCAGCGACAATCAGCAATGATGGGAAGCTCGAGAGACAGTTACTACGAAGGCTTCGACGGCGGCCCGTACGGCAATAGAGGTCCGAACATGGGAGCGCAGAATAAGTATCCGCGAAACCACTCAGAACCCTATCTGAACGGTCGCGAACGCAATGTCTATCCGATGCCGAATAACCATCGATCGTACGAGACTGTTGCGTCTGCAACGGGAACTGGAAGCATGGGCGAACCGGTGGGCTATCAAACTGATCCTACTAGCAGCGAGAACAGTTCCATTGACCGTCGTTCCCCACCAAAACGCCAGGAACCAATGAATGATTATGGCATAAGCTTTGGTCAGTCTCCGTCTTACCAAGCTCCGGGCCTTGGTATCGGCCATTCTGGCGTGGAGAATCCGCCTCCTCTGCCGCGGAAGGAACAAGGATCCATACTAAGGAAACCCTCGAAACAAGTGGTCAGCAAAGCACCAGAGCGCCCAGACATGGGCGGAAAGCGAAAAAGCTGGCTTATGCGCCGGTTTAGTAAGAATTCTTAACACATCGATCCCTAGATTAATTCACCATACACTTTTAATTCGCAATTTGTTCGTAACGACAACAACGAAGATACCCTCATTTTATATCTCATTCACGCGGCGTCATCTTGGTTTCGGGTGTTGGCATCGTTGCGGCGGCACCATGCAAGTCTCACTCGAAGTTTGGTGAGATCAATCGGTCAGAGTTGTGTGGAGTCTTATGGTGGCGTTGCAGGCACAGTACCACAGGAGCATACGGGCAGGGGCGGTCTTCAACTGTTTTGGGCATGTGTGGTTCATGATCCAAGGGTGGTTTTAGGAGTGAGGTACGAACCAGTCTCGACGCGGTTATGAGACTAGAGGTCGGTGGAAACCGAAAAAGGGGAGAGTTGCTTGATATGAGACCCATATCAGCCTCCCTGAACACCCCAGTTGCCAAGAGGCAAATACACGAAGCCTTTTGAGCCCGTGACGCGAGGCACGTGAGACATGCCGGCCACATGATGCCGGGTGTCGTCCTTTAGCTCATTTTGGAATGAAAAGCACCCAATTTCATCTGTACGGCATATATAGATACTTGTGATGGCAATGTCTTAGTTCACTGTTAGGCATCTGATATTGGCATTGTGACTACGGCAGAAAATATACTATCATCGGTATATATCTCATTCTAATTTGTACATTATTATTCTACGTGATTATGCTCTCTTCGTGTGTGTCTTTGTCGCTTTAGCAACTAGATGATTGAACCCCTGTGCTTCGAGTTAGGGAATACAGCTCACCCCTTCACGGGTTGATTTCTTTTTGAATCATGATCAAAAAAAACATTACGGTGCGTGCTGTATAAGGAGTATCTAATCTTACTTTACATGCGGTGGTTACCGGAGGGAGGAGCACAGAGATGAAGCTAAGAAAAGAGACATCGAGTTTGAATGCATGTATGTGATCTGATGATGGATACAGGTTTGTTTGATTTGATTTGGTTTGACTTCATCAAAGGGTGGCATTTGTATTTATATGATGTTGTGTTGTGTTGTATGTATTACTCTGCCTTGCCTTGCCGCGCCTTCAGCTTTTGCTTCTTCTCGGCCTCGAGCTGGTCGCTCTGGTCCTCGTTCATAGCTACTACCACGTAGCCCACGAGCACCACGTTGGCGAGGATGGCGGCTGTCGCGCCGGCGTAGGTTGTGTTGCCTTTTCGTTTGGTGGGTGAGTGTGTTAGCTGGTCAGTACTTCAAATGGGTAGGTAGGTAGATAGCTAGATAGGTAGGCGGTTAGGCGGATAGACGGAGTGGAGGAGATGCGTGAGTGATGTGAGTGAGTGAGGTGGTGGGTGGGAGTCGAAGAAATCATTATGAGAGCGAAGTGAATGGGCGATTGATGCTAGGAGTGTGGGTGTGTGGGTTATGAATATGAGATGAGGTGCAATGGGACGAGACTGTAAACTTACCTCCGAAGATTGTGTTCACTGTTAGGAAATAAGAGCCAATGGGGATTACCACCATGGCTAGGGTGAAGGCCAAAAGCTTGATGATGACATCCCTAGACAGCATACGAGATGGTAGTTAGCTATTGCAAAGATTCAATTTAGTAGTTATTGTGCTTGATGAGATGACGAATGCTTTTCTCGTCTTGCTCTGCTTCATCCCCTTTTGGAATTGGCTGAGGGCTGGGTTGTATCTACACATCTTATAGACTGTATTGAGAAGGACTCGAATACATGGAGTATGGAGTATGAGTAATGAAGGAACTGCGATGCACTCACATAGGCACGGCGGGGGCAGTGCTGGACTGGCCGGCAGGTTGAGAGCTGGGCTGCAGGTCATCGTCGTCCTTGTCGAGGATGGTCTTCTCCGAGGAGATTATACGTCGAGTTGCCATTGTGTTCTGGGCTTTTCTGAAGGAGTATCCGGTATGGAGTGTGTCGGAATGAATTAGTTCTTTGTTAGGGAGGCACTCGCAAAGCTAACGATCAGATGTGCTTTGTGGACTGGAGAATGAATGTTATGTATTAGTGAGGCTCCCTCTCTGACATGGACGGAGTGCGGACTTAGGTGGGGCCGGTCGGGAGCTAGGCAAGCTTTAAGCTTCACGAACTTAAGGTACCTAGGTACCTACTGAGGTACAAAGCGTGGCAGGTGAAAGTGGCTAGAAGGACAGTGGCTGAGAACTCTAGTGGTTATTGATTGCTAGCCCGACCCAAATCGTCGTATTTCACTTGTCGCCTACTTTTCTGTTATGACTTTCAAACTTCAATATGTACACCACGGTCAAGACAGATCTAGCTTCATGTTTATTTTATACTGCCATGTGTAACATGTGTTACCAACTTTTGTTTTCTCCTAGTACATCTAACTTACACCCCGCGCTTGAAACACAAGCTGAGCGATTGACAGGATAACCTGGACTACACTCAGGAAGATAGAGCTGCCTCCTACAATGACGACGGCCCAGAAAGTCAGCGACTGGTAGGGGTCGCGGTGGTCATTCCATACCTCGATAAGGCCTCGAGGTTTTTGATTGCGACTGTATTCTTCCAATTGGGCGAGACGCTGCCCGAGATGCTGAAAATCCGCTGTACTGCTGTAGACACTTCGCTCTCGAAGATGACCGTGGACCATCGAATTCTTGGATACAGTTCTATGCCCACACAAAACATCCAGTAGAGAGTCGTAAAGACCTTCGGATTTTGCCCTTGGCGCTACACGTTCACGGTAGAGTTTGCGAGACCGCTTGTCTTGTCCGAATAAGATTCGATAAGTTAGCAGCACCTCCAGATGATATGTCTTTGAACGGCCAATGCCAAACGAGCCGCAGCCATTATAGCATGCATGAGCGCGGGAGATACTAATGCGAAGTTACTACTTGTGCAGAATTTCGGAGATCCTGGAGCAACGCACCAATCCATGGGTGTATCAACCTTGGAACAATACAGATAAGCGCAATAAGAGGGAAAGCGAAAGAGCATCAGTTCCTTTCTCACCAGGTCCATTTTGCAATGGCTGGCAAGATCATCTACCCAGGCCACCGAAAGGCTGCCGATGCGACTCAAGGTGAAAAGGTTGAGGTTGGACACAGCGAGTAGCGAGGTGTCCTCTGTGACCAATGACGCCTGCGGCTTGCAATGGACCGGCACTACATCGAGATTTCGAAGCATCCCACCGACTGGACGATTCGCGGTATCTGTCACTCTTCGATGGTTGCCCGAATCGCGCCTTTGCTGGGTGAAGCAGAATTCCGTTAGCAATGGATTGGCGACAGGTGAAAACATCATGGTAACCCAGCCTATACAAGCAAACACTAGCTGGTATACGCCCTTGAGCCGCTCTGCGTCTATGTCTATAGGCACATAATAGCGGGCCAATAACTGTTTCGCGATGCTGTCAATACTGCTGTGTACCCCGATTTCTCGACATAATTGGGCAACTTCGCTGCAAACATCGAAGTAGCGATCCAATCTCTCATTCTCTGTATCACCTATACAGCTCTCACCAAACGTGGGTATCGTGTCCGCAAGCGTTGCATCAAACTCATGCATGCAATGCTCGATAAAGCTGATGTAAGTTTGGATCCCCAAGTCCAACTGTGAGCGGGGCACGGCGGTGTCCAGATTCACCACAGCTTCAAGAAACTGTACTCTCTTTGACCCTTGGTATTTCTCGTCTCGTGCACGTGGCCGCCTTCGTATGCGATATCGCTTCATGGCTGATTTCTTTAATGCCCGTGTTCAAAAGTGCTTGATTTTGAACGATGCATTGCAGAATATTGTCTGGCGTTGCCAATAAAAGGAACTCCATTCCTCGATCCTAACAAGAAGCGGATTAGGCACCTAGTGTTGAGCATGTGTGGTGCGCGGCAACACGCATGGCAGTAGGTTGCCTCGTCTAAGCCAGCTTGCTGAGCCTACCAGCACATGAAGGATGCCTGACCAGTGACAGCTGCGCAAAGACAACTGAGGGGTCGGTCGCTTGTATGTATAGCAGTGACGCGTTTGCAGGCTCACTGCGACACTATACAAGCTGTATCACGTAACGTCTCGAAGCCGTGTATTTGTGCAAGTATTTATACCCGGCATACTAAGCTCCTCAGTTCCTAAGGTAGTCACCGCGCCCGCTCTAGTACCTATTCATTCGAATACCAGATGCGCATCCTTTGCATTGCTCGCTAGCTGGCTTCCAGCTCCCGCCCAACCTGTATTGCGCACAATTACTCGGGCTACATCTGATTACCCAATCATTTGGATAGTGCGCCTGCGCCGGGCGAACAGTTCCCTCCCAACATTGACTCCAATTCGACAGTCGTATGACTATAATTATCTCACTAGGCATCTCCTCGACCAGCATTTATCATGAAACACAATCCTTCTGAGCCAGATGAGGGGCCGCTTATGGTGGATGGCCAGACATAGTGAGCAAACTACATACCACCGTCACTCACTACCTTGTATAAGATATTGATGGGAAACAGCGATGAGATTTACATTGTGTCATGGAACGCTGTCATCGAGCAATGTAAGACGAAGCTTGAGCCTGGCGATTACAAACGGGCACTGGAAGTCACAGATAGAGACACGTTTCGCTCCGAGCTTGATAAACTACAAGCACAATACACACAAGACGCCCCACGACATGTGATCCTCTTACTATATCCAACATTGCCTCATTATGAACAGTTTTCTGAGTTCTTCGTGAAGATGATGTCCGAGAAAGTCGAGACATCCGTGATGTGGGGATTACTGTTTCTGGTTGTCAAGGTTCGTGTCCCGTCCTCTCGTGCGCCATGATTACTTACATACCATAGTTATCGCTGGAATCAGAAGGGGCCATAGAGCGCATAACTCGTATGCTGGAAGATATGAGTCACCAACTACGCAACGCAAATGAGTGCGCTCAGTATCTCAAGACTTACTCTCAGATCAAAGGCGATGCGGTCGAGATTAACAGAGAGATGATCATACTGTGGGTGAGGATAATCACAGTGTTCCGAACTCAAGGTAGCGGTCAGTTCACCCCCCCGTAGTGGAACCTCGGTTCATTGCTGATGCCAATTATATAGGTCCGCTCAACCACACCACATGGGCACAACTGTCGAGCATGTATGCAGAAGCGATGGGGAGGATTAACAACGCTGTGACGCGTATCGAGAGGGTCGCACACACTGCGGAAAGGCAGATGCGGATGGCCGAACTAGAGGCCTTTCAAAAATTCGTCGATCCGGCCAAGGTTGACCTTGGTGGTGCGAAGCTGCCTTGCCATATGTTACCTGTAGCACCTAATCGGCGCTTCTTTGGTCGCAAGCAAGTTCTGGCTCAGATTGAGGAACGCCTGGCCCCATCTAGTAACCAGCAGGGTCTTCGTTCACTTGCCATCTATGGGCTCGGCGGTGTAGGCAAGACCCAAATCGCTTTAGCCTATGCTCATAGTAAGGTGGAGCAGCTAGACGCGGTGTTCTGGGTATTAGCTGAGGATGAACTTACGCTTCAACAAGGATTCAGTCGGATTGCTGTCCACGGTCTCAAGCTGCCTGGCACAAAGTTGGAATCTCACCAGGAAAATATGCTCCTAGTATTGAATTGGCTCCAACAGACAAGTATGTGGCCATGCTTTTGCTTGCTTCTTTTCTTTTCTTTTCTTTTCTTTTCCCCCCGCCCTATGCCAGACGTGTTTACGAATCACAATACTGAAGATCTTCATCAGATGCTAAGTGGCTCCTCGTTTTCGACAACGTCGAGAGCCATCGAGTACTTTCATCGTGCTGGCCGGCTGCTAGTCACGGTGCTGTTCTCGTCACAACGAGACGACGAGTAGTAGCGTCACAGCCCATTGACGATGGCCTGGAGATTTGCGATTTTAGCGCGGATGAAGGTGCCAGGTTTATACAGCATCTCTTACCATCCCGGAAAGCAGTTGTTGATGAAGAAACCGCTGCCCTGAACCTATCTGAAAAACTTGGAGGATATCCACTTGCAATTAGCCAAATGGCTGCTTACATCAATGCTCGAAATCTGACTATTCGAGCGTTCTTGGATCTGTACGACAAGTACCCTCAGCAGTTGCACAAGGAAAAGAAGACAGGGTGGTCTTATATTGGATATAATCACTCACTTGAGACCGTTTGGGATATCTCTTTTGAAGCTTTGAGCGCTTCAGCGAATTTGATACTACGAGTCTGCTGTTTCTACGCGCCGGATTCAATACAAGTTGCTATTCTCTCGCCCTCGAGTGCCGGCTTGTCCGCTGGGTCACCGTTGCGTTTCTGTCTAGACGAAATAGCGTAAGGTTGTGTTCTATCCTTCAGGGAAACCGTGCACTGATTATAACACAGCCGGTGGGACGTCATTGAACAACTTACCGATCATGCTCTAGTTCGGTTTGACATTAAGGCACAGAGCTTCTCGGTCCATCGACTTGTTCAATCAGAAGTGTTGTTTCGGCAGTCCAGGAGCGATCGGCAAGCAGCGTTCGAAGCTGCTGTAAAATTAGTCCTGGATAAGTTTCCATCTAGCGATACCGTAGTATCTGGAGATCAATCTAGGGAAAATGGTGATCGGTTGCTTCCCCATGTGAAGTCACTGGCGAAATGGTGGGCAGAGTCACAGCTGAAAGTAGAAGCCTTGATACCCACTACAGATTTTGTTAACTTAATGATCCATTGTGCAAGGTATAGACAGTTCGTATGTGTCTGATGCTCATTGCCTTCGCTAACTTCGCCCTAGATTTGTACACGATAACGACCCGGGTAACATGCTATCATTGGTGGTTGATACTGCTGCTGAGGCGTACAAGAAATTACCAGAGTCCGAGGCGGATCAGATATTGTGGGCTGGCCTCCTCCGCATCCAAGCAGTCAGGGACTTAATGATCAGCGACTTTTCTTTATGCGAACAACGCGCCCGGGAAGCGTATAGGCTCCGCAGTGAGAAAGGACTGACAGATGACCTGACCATGCTGCGTTTTTATAACATTCTAGGGTTGGCCAATGACGCCAGGCGCCAATACGCGGAGGCCAAGACCTGGTGGAGCAAGATCGATGCAGTCGTTGATAAGAGAGCCGGAGAGGAGTATCTCATTACGGCGTGCACGAATAACCTGAACGCGTCTCGAAATTTGTACTTCACAGGCGATTTCGAGCTTTCAGAGAAGCGGCTGGACGTTGCGCTCGAACAGGCTACTGCACTGAACAGCTGGTATTTTCTATCATAGTGGGTTCATATACGTCTGAATCATACACTGAGAAGCATGCTGATCAATATGTAGCACCCACCAAACGTACGCGTCACTATTTAGCAGAAGTAGTAACCTCAATAGGGCCGCTGAATCAGCAGAAAGGGCAGCAGATCTGCTAAAGAAGGCTGGTGGCGGTGTCGAGCTCAGCTGGATAGGCAGCCTATGCTCCCATAGGATTGCCACGGTTGCCATTTTGCGCGGAGAAGTCGAAAAAGCCATTGAAGCTGCCGAGAGGGCTTTGGTACTAACCAACCTCTGCAACTGTCCAAACGCGCTTCGCGCACGAGCATATCACGTCCTATCCATGGCCCTACTTCTTGACCCTCAGCGCTGTAGTGAAGGCAAACAGGCGGCGACAGAAGCACGAAGACTTCGCGAACTTGTACCTAGCAATGGATACGATCCCGGCGATGAGAGTGATGAAGCCTACGACTCGTTGGTGGTCTCTTACTATAGATAAGTAACAGTAGGATGGCTTTCCCGGCTCTCCTAAAAACTAGAAACGATTCTTTACTAATCTGCACTTTGCATCTTTTCTGCACATCTTATATTTTTAAACCTAAGGAGCCTGGTGTATGTAATATGCAGTCTGTATATACGATATCCCTATAGTAGGTACTGTATGGGGGAGGGATCCGTAATTGGCTTGGCAGTTTAGCGAATGGAGGCTCTTCTGCTGACCACGATCATGGCACTGATGAATGCATCCTTTGCACACCCTCTTTGGTAGATTCGGCAAATGAGGTCGGCAAATGAAATTGGAAACTTGCTGCAGTAGCCTCATAGGATGTTGCAGCGCCATCAGTATTGACGCCGAAGAAACGGTTATACATGTAAAAGCGGCATGTGAGGCCAGCTGGGAGGGGAAGGGGGGTAAGCTTCCCGCGTAGGTACATTATCAACCTCCCTTTTTGGCAAATTATAAGCAGATTGGTGCACGTTTCCTCGTATGCTACAGCTCAGGGTTTTCCGTTAGGGATGCTATGAATATGTCTATGAGAAGTCAAAAGCAACGCGTTTTAGAAAAATGGTACCGGCAACTATAAGTTTCATCAAGCCATTGGACTTGTATAAGACAGTCAAGCCTTATTTTCTCGACATCCCAAACAAAGAAAACTTGGCCGGACTCCCGGTAACAAATCTTCAGTTTGCCACCCAACCCGGCATTGCAATTGAAGATATCCGTCAAGCTGGTCTGCGCGCATTCTCCCTAGATAAAAATGGGTTTGAAGTAATCGGTGACGATACTATCTTCTCGAGGGAGATGAGTTATGATGAGATCGAGAAGTATTGTAACAAGATCGTCCATCTCATGGCCAAACGATGCGATGCAGTACACACAATATGTTATGACTACCGAGTAACTTATCCTCTACGCCATGACGATCTAGTAGCACGACTAACTTCCACATTATGGCAGATACGAAAGATGAACACAAGCAGCACAGATTATTATGGAAATAGTCAGAACTCTGCAAGAACCAAGGCTGCTCCACCGGCATTCGCTGCCCATATTGATCACACCGTAGAGGGGGGTCGGAACCGCGTCCGTAGGCACTTCTTACCTGATGAAGTGGCGATATATATGAACGACAAGTTCAGGATTCGTATCATCAAGTACGTTGGTCAAGACGTGCTTTGATGCCCCCCCCCTTACTATAATTAGATGAGAGGGATAGCTGACATCGACCATCTTACCAACCATAGCTTCTGGCGTCCTTTATGGAATACCGTCGAGGATTGCCCTCTTGCCATCTGCGACCCTCGGAGCATTGATGCTAAACACGACCTGATGGTTGCCGACCGCGTCAATCTAGACTTCCCCGTGGAGTTGTATTACCTGAAGCATAATCCGAGTCAAAAGTGGTACTGGCTGCGCCAACATGCCACTCATGAGCTCCTCGCATTCACCAACTACGACTCACGGTGTGAGGTCGAGGGTGCCAATTGGAATTGTAAGCTTTTCTTAAAATAAATCACTGAAGCTACGTTGAGTGGGATTCGCTCATGCTCACGGATAGGCTGCCCGCATGCTGCATTCCTAAATCCAGACGCTCTAGACGAGGCACCGCCACGGGAAAGCATCGAGATCAGATTAATTGTTGTTACGAACTCATCATAGTTTCACTAATTGAAATAACGCCTTGCGTAATTGTAGTATAGCCTGGATTTGCCGTGACCCTACTGTTGCTATGTAGCATAGTATAGGTACATACTTGATATGAAGCCACGAACACAAATTTCTGACTATCGTGCTATCAGTTTACTGGTTTCTAGAAACCTTCTAGGCTCTCCGGAACTTTCGCCATTCTCTCACCCTCACCCTTACCCGCCGCCACCGTGCTGGTCCTTCTCCGCAATCAAGCGGATAAAGTTGTTCGATACGCCTTCACCGGTTGGAAATGAATGAATTTCGGGCTCGGTAATGAAAGCCTTCCATGGCTGAGTCTTCTCAGATGTTTTCACATTTCCAGTATTGACGGCTGAGTCGCCGACGTTCTGAGCGGTGGCGTTGCTGTCCAGAAGTACGTTGATTCGCTCAGCAGGCGACCTTGTTTATAGATTGAAGTTAATATATGTCTCTTCTATTACATAATTAAGGCATGATGATACTAACATAGCTTGATAAGCTTCGGATACAGGCCTTTGGGATGAGCAGTAAATTGAGGTTGTGATTATGTGTATAATAGAGCCCCTAGAGCCTATTAAAACTGAGGGTATGGAATTGACAAACAAAATAGCAGATAATTGCAACAAGAAAGAGGTCTCTGACAAGCAGATTACAGATCTGTCTTGCCACACCCTCTGATATATGAGCCTTCGATTGAACAGGATGAAGGGTGTGAGAAGATAATGCACACAGAGCAAACCCCAACATTCCGACAGACAGTAATTGCTACAGCTAGAGCTTGACTTATCAAGATCGGCCTTAAAGCGGCAGCTTCGGTATGTGTCAGGTGATTGACTTGCATGCAGCTTTAAATATCAGAACTCTGTTATTAGCTCGCTTGACAGATAGTTCATACCCCGGATTATAGCCCCTGTCACATAGAAGTATACACAATTGGATGACAGCAAAAATGGGGTATGTACTGCTGTGCGTCACATTGATCCTTCTGGAGGCGGGCAGGAATATTACTCGACGTACTTTCCTGCGTGTCAGATAGGACTTCATGCATTAAGGCAGTGAGGCGCTGAGATTGACTAGATTCTAAACTAATCTCGTACAGCGACGGCCTATTGATCATGTAGAACACCTTCGCGGCTTAGCGATAGAACTAAAATATTGAAGCTCTTCTAGTTTCAGATTCTGTACTGCATATCGAGGTTTAAGGTGTGCTTCATGAAAGCTTAGGCGCTGGTTAATGCTAAGTGTGAAGTAGCCGACTGAAAAATAGCTGATTATAGTATTGATAGTGCACAAAGCAACAGTATCCGGCAACAACAGCCAATTCATGGATGTCTCACCTCACTAAGCACGTTCGCTTAGCGCGCGTTGATTCGAAGTCCCTTAACCCCAGCCTACATTAGCTGAGCTCGTAGTTAGATCGGGGAAAGCAGCACAATCCTCAGTTCGACGCTTTCTCGTGCTTCCACTGATTCGGTAGCCCCAAAGCGATTTATGGAGGTGTGTGGACAGTCTACGCAAATCCTGTCAGCAAGGATACCCTAATGCCTGTAGACTACTAGTCAGTCAATACTTACATGGCGGCCCATTCTTGGGTGTGCTGTCGTAACTAAGAAACAAGGCTGCCTCGTCGGGTCGCTGGTGGTCGAACCAGTACCAGTCATAACTCTCCCTTGGCTTCAGCATGTACACTTCGCCGACATGTTCCCGGGAAACGCGATCGACAGCGAGCAGATCGGAAGTCTGGACGCTCGAGAAGTCACAGAATACGAGGTCGTGGTCCTGGACAACGCCAAATGGCCGCCATACACTACTAACCATCTGTATGACTTGTCTCAACCTGGATGAAAGGGTACTCAATCATGAGTGCTACTCACTTGACGATCCGCAACCTCCAGCCTTCGTTCAAATATCGCTCACTCTCTTCTTGAGTTAGAACGCGCCTCACACGCCGCACGACACCTTCAACGGTGTGATCTAGTCATGTAAGCAGGGAAGTATGACCGTCGTATTTAGGTGAAAAAAATACCAATGTGAGCTACGTCTGATGGAAAATCCGGTCGCTCGACGGTTCCCATCAGGGCGTCTGGTGCTACGTCCCCAGTCCGTCGACTAGATCGAAACTGCCAGTATCATAAGCACTGTACATGGAAACCGTGGACTAGAAAGAGACCTACCCGACAGTCATAACAAAAGGCGACCGGGACATCAAGAAGATGCTTCACGTACTCTGTCATCCTGCGTGCGTACTCTAGTCGCTGTGACCCCTTAACATCCAGACCCGCAATGTCGTTGGGCACTGCGATCATTTCGAAGCCATGTTTCGTGATGGACAATTTATGCTCTTGACCTCGAAGATTGAATATGGGACTGCCACGCAAGGTCGCATACTCAACGTTTGTACGATGCGGTTCCTGGTCTGCTGGGATTTCCCCAGAAACCATATACGGTTTGACGTGGTTGTATTTGGGTAAATCCTTCAGATAATGAAGATTGGCCAGGGACTGGGGAAGTCCCGTGAACTCGGATCGCATAGCCATTACCCCAGTAAATACAGAAAGAAATCAATGAAAGATCAAAGTTTGATGATCGTTAACTCCGCTGGCCGTCAGTCTTTTAGTAGGTATATTGTAACGAGCTAATAAAAGCATACGGCCTAGCTTCGGCTTTCTGTAGAAGAGTATTTGGAGATGATAAATCGACTGATTTAACGCTGGCTTGGCACCTGGCTCTACCTCATTGTCGAACAACAGCCACACCCCTCACCATGTAGTTCTACCCCTGTCGCGCCGACTTGTCCCAATATTGCGATATAAACGCATACGGAGGTCATATAGATGATTGCAAAGGGCAGTGAAAGAGGTTGCCAACCTTCACTACAAAAGAAGCGTGTCCCATTCGCAGACGTATGCAACTCCCGAGATGTGTAGTTAACCTAGACCGGGATGCCTCCCCCCTCGCTAACTGTTGAAATCTGTGGCGGGAAGCATGCGGTCTAGCTAAACTTGTTGCCCTTCTCAGGGAAATACCAAAACCACCTTATAACGGATATGTACGGTATACCTGCATGAGAAAAGGGGTGAGATAGGATGAGGCCTTGCGTACCAAGGCGACTACGGTAACGATATTATCAACATGGCAGCGGAAGCAGTGGATATTGCCGAAGGCTACCCTTTACATTCTATTAAGTCGTTCGTTTTTTAACTTTTCTTTTTTAAATGCCTTGGGCGTAATATGTGAGCGATTACCGTAGATGAGGACAACAACGGCTGAGATAACTATATTCGCCGTTGAACGCACCGATACAATTCCATAGTTGGTAGATATGAGAAAAGGGTGCTTCTACCGATTCTTTGTCGCACACGTACTCTCTCATATGGCAGGTTCTAAGGATAGGGGCTCAATAGACAGGCGCGTGTGGATTATATAAGCACAAGCTACTACAGCTTCCAAGGTTCAGGCAGCTGCTAACAATCGCTTATAGCCATCACATGCCTGCCTACGGAGTATTTACCTACCTAGGTACCTTTTCACTTCCTTTTTCAATGTTCTTGAATACTGGTCAACCCTTAACCATAGAATACCTGGCAACTGAGAGACAGGTCACTATCACGTACGCGGCAGATCAATAGACTAGGGTGCCAAAGTTTGATAACATATAATTAGGTACTGATCCAAGCTTAGATGCGACTTTATAGTTTGGTAAACTGCTGTATCGCTATGCTTTGTTTGCAAGGCCTAGTCTTCGAGAGACAAGTAGGTACAGTGTAAGCCATTTCCCGTTTAGAGGAGGCGCTGCCTAATTAGGAAATACTTTATGTGTACTTGGGTACCCACCCAGGTACGGAGTATAGAGGGACCAATTAACGCGTACGCGAACCAACCCCGTCTTTCCATTAAACCAACCCCCGCAGTCAGCTGATAGCGCGGTTGCCGGTCCAGCTCCCTTGCCGCGTCCTAGACCGCGTTTTAATGTCCACTTTACCGGGTACCTACATTGGCTCCTCAATCACGTTGCCGCCCGTCCAAAAATTTCGGGTGCTCCCTTCGGCCATTGTTCCTGTCCTGCCACAACATCTAGCCTTTGGAAGCCCAACGTCATCATAGTCTGACCAAATTCGGCCTCGAGTTCGAAATTAGACCTAAGATTCACAAGAAAACTACGAAGTCATGGTCCCATAAAATACACGGCAGAAGAAAAGAAGAGACTGGGGTATTTAGATGGTGTGATTTTATCGTACACACCAATTCCTCGTTACGCCCTCAATTCCCTACGGTCAGCGCCACTCCGTCGCATCCACTTCAAACGTCTATACCTATATGGACTTTTCTTAAAAAGCTTGAACGAGTCAAAAAACGAGCCCAGGCATGCCGCTGCCATCCCGAACCACAAGGAACTCCTCTCCCTCGATTCCCGCGACTCCCAAAATGCAGCGTGGCGGAAAGGTTGGCCGGCCCGAGGCTAAAGAGCCCGAATACATTGAGTTAGACGACGAGGATCTGGACGAACTCATGATGAATATCCCGTGCTCGTCGCCATTCTTCACACAACCCACCCAAGTCGTAAAACGGGGTACACAACCAACACAACTAATCGGGCGAACCACGCAACCTACCCAGATCCTCGATCGCACAACTCAGCCCACGCAAATCACGGGCAGAACTACCTTGCGCCCGCCCTCTTCCCCGATTACTGCAAGCTCGCCGAGTAATGCCGTCGAAGTGCCGGCCTCGTCGCCTTTTCAACCCAAAGCGTCGCCCTTGGCAGGAACGAAGAAAGGCGTAGCGAGTCGCCTTGGTTCTCTGATGGCTCCAGCTGGAACATCCTTCAAACCACCGGTGGCCCGTCCTGTTGCCAAGATGAAGACCTACTTGACCTTGTCGGACGACGAATTAAGCGAGGACTACAAACGTCGTGACAGTTCAGGAGACGAGTCCCCTATGAGAGGGGACATCAAGCCCTCGTCGTTCTTGAAAAATGCGCCTCCTCTCGAAACTACTGAAACCAAGCCTTTGTGGACGGCCAAACGTGACATTGAGCTGAGGGATATCCATGATCTGAGGCTGCGACACTTAACGAAAGATGTGTACAAGATAGTGTCAAAGTCGAAGCCCTCGATAACTATCAAAGCTTGTCGAGATGCGCTGACAAGTGGCCCTGGCTGGCAGGTCTCAAAGGCTGTGAATTTACTGACTGGCCGTTCTTTGTCAAAGACATCTAGTCAACCAAAACAACAAACACTATTCAAATCCTTCAACAGCTCCATTGACAACTCCACCTCCGCTAATTCCCTTTCACAAAGGTCTATACAAAAGGATTGTTCGCTTACTTCTAATTCCACCTCTGCCTCCTACACCTCTGCCAACTCTTCATTTACCAAAAACAATCCTCTCCCTCCACGCAGGCGCTTGGTTCAAGGACGGAAGAACAAATCACCTACACCGCCCCCGGTATTTTCTGTTTCTTCCTCAGCCTCATCTGCACCGACCACGCCGGCGCGGTCGGAACATCAATTTTCTAGTAAAGAGTCTACAATGGCAGCAGTTGCGTCCCCAATCAGGCCTGAGCCTGTGGCTCGACCTCGTCGACGACTTCAGCGCGGTCGTCGCAACCGCACACCTCCACCAGCAGTCATCACGTTGAATTCGGACTCGGACTCGGATGCCGACTCCAAACTCCCTCCTCTAGACAAGATCGTTTCGCGTAAGAGGAAAGCTAAATCACCAGTGGAACTCGAACCTGTTGAAGTATACTCGGAATCTGACCGCGAACAACCCGCCTCGACCCCAACTGTTCACCGATCGCCACACCACGAGCAGGTTCTCAACTATCTTAATTCATGCACTCCTGAGTCACTCGCTCAGATCACCGGTTTCTCTGCAGCAGATTCCAAGCTAATCATATCATCTCGCCCGTTCGACTCGGTTCTTGATGCGGAGCTTGTATCAAAGAAAGAGACCAAGTCCAAGACGAAAGCCAAACGTGTTCAAATTGGCTCGTTATTCGTCGAGAAATTGACATCATGGTTCGCCGCATTTCATGCAGCATCTGAGGTGATCAAGCATTGTGAAGACCGAGGCGCGAGATTACGGAAAGCCATGGCTAGTTGGCCCATGGACAAGAATGGGAACCCCCAGGATGGAACTGTGCTACCAATATCTGAAAAGCCTCGTCTCATGGCCGATGACGTCACGCTCAAGTCGTACCAGCTTCTCGGCTTAAACTGGATGAATCTGATGCACTCGAAACATTTCAGTGGCATTCTTGCAGACGACATGGGACTAGGGAAAACTTGCCAAGTTATCTCTATCATTGCTCATTTAGTGGGCACATATAATGAGCGATCTGGCAAACCTAGACCGTGGCCTTTTCTGGTGGTAGTTCCCCCCAGTGTATGCGAAAACTGGATGGCTGAATTCGAACGTTTTGCTCCGGACCTGAGTATCTGTCCGTATCTGGGAAAAGACCGACGTGATATGGACCCCGAAGAGGCTCGTAACAATCATGTGGTCTTGACCAGTTACTCTCAGGTGGAGAGGGCCAAAGAAGACCTTCGGTGGCTGCAAGAGCTAGAGCCCTATGCTGCAATATTCGATGAGGGTCACAAGCTAAAAAACCGGAAGAATCTGGTTTACAAGCAGATGATGCGGGTTCCAACAGAGTGGCGTTTGATTCTCAGCGGTACCCCGGTGCAAAATAATCTCAAAGAACTCCTCACAGTTCTGCACTTTGTGGAGCCAGAATTATTTGGCAATGAGATCTTTGAGCAGCTTGATGTCATCTTCGAAGCAAAAGTCCCGAACAAAGAGATACACAATTTTGCAGCGCTAGCTAAGGAGCGTGTCTCCAATGCTCGTGCTATCATGGCCCCATTCATCCTACAGCGCAGGAAGGAAGAAGTGCTAGATCTAGCAAAGAAGACAGAACACAATATAGTCGTCGAGATGCATCCCAAGCAAAAGGCCATATATGACGAGGTCAAGGGGCGCTATCTTGTGCCTAAGACAAAACGAGGAACATCGACCATCAAGGATACTCATTCTTGGATGCAACTCCGCAAGGCAGCAATCCATCATCAGCTTTTCCGCGTCCACTTCACGGATAAGATTGTCAAGGAAATGGTCGAGATTCTATGGTCTAAATGTAGCGAAGAAGAGCTCTATGTCCAGAGCAAGGCCGACCGGCACAAGGCTCTTTTGCTTGAAAATTATATGGACAAGTCGGACTTTCAGCTGCATCTAGAGTGCAAGCACTTCGAAAAATATATTGGCCACTTTGATATTCCTCATCGCTCCTGGGAAGAGGGCCCGAAGGTTCAGAAGCTACTTGAACTCGTGCGCGGCTATATGAAGAACGGGGACCGTGTTCTCGTCTTCAGCCGTTTTGACCTAGTCATCGATATTCTTCGCGAGACGCTGGCATTCGCCGATATACCTTATTGTGAGTTGACCGGAAGCACCGACATATCCGACCGCTTCCCCGAAATCGAGCGGTTCAACGCCAACCCGGACATACCGGTGTTCCTCCTCACGACAGGTGCAGGTGGCACGGGCCTCAACCTCACGGCCGCGAACAAGATCATCATATTCGACCAGTCCGACAATCCGCAAGACGACGTGCAGGCCTCGAACCGCGCCCACCGCATTGGGCAGACGCGGGATGTCGAGGTCATTCGCCTGCTCACGCGAGATTCTGTCGAGGGACTTATCTTCAACTCGTGCGTCAAGAAATTGATGCTTGCGCGCATCGTTGAGGGGAATATCCCTGTCGACGACGATACTGAAAGCGAGTCGGTCGAACAACAGTGCCGAAGGCTGATGCTACTCGAGGAGAACGCGCAAGCCTCCCAGGAAGCCTGATCACCGACTGATGAAAATCACTTTAATATACTGTTATGGATGTCTCTTTTAGATGCCTCTTTTAGATGCCGATGAACGGCTTGTTGTTTTGTTTCTTGCGATGCATTATCCATCCTTGGTGTTGCGCACATCCCATTCACATCGTCTCCCTCCATGTAATAGAAGTGTATGCATGTATGTATTTATGTATGGGCCGCATTTGCACAAGGTGTTTTTGTTTTTAGGACTATAGTTTTTTGTGGCAGAAGAAGAATCGAGTTCTGGCATCTTGTTACCCCCCCCCCCCCCCCCCCGATTTCACACACAGCCGTATCCCCGAATTTACAGACAGACGGATAGACATAGACGCATGCAAGCGATAAAAGAAAAGAAAAGAGAAGAAAGGTCGATTCTTTACACAGAAAGGTTCCTTTGGTAGCGTATCTTACGCCTCGTCTTTTCTATAAGGTGATAGACACCAGACACTGCATAGCATAGCATGGCATGGCATGGCATGGCAACATTGTCTTTTCCAGCTCCTATAGACAAATACACTTGCAAGTTGGGCATCGAATCGGGAGCACAAAAGCGAATCTCTCCTTCCCTTATCGCTCTCTTTCCACTACCACGGACATGCAGTTTTCCCGTGAGAAGCTCTAGGGGAGCTCTGGCCTAGGTGGTTTGGTCACTAATTATATGGGATGGGATGGGGGTAATACTTAGGCAGGGGTAGATGGTCTCGTCGTTCAAATGTCTTGGGGGCTATTCCCATATAGAGTAGACAAGATATAGACACGAAGCGTTCGTTGTTAATGGAAGGGTGGACTCACACTGGCCAGTTTAATTTTGGGCGGCCGTGGTATATAGAAAAGTAACGTAAAGAAGGAATGACAATCTTGAGATCAATTACCCGCATTGTGATTCCTTGCGTAGATTCTGATGTGGACCTCCTCGCGTCCACTGTTCGATAGCAATAATGTTGCAGCTAGCTACATAATTCCCTATACGCAGCCAAATTTCTTACAACATCATGAGATCGAAATCACAACGTCTCGTCCTACATCGTTACCGCAGAGAAATAGAGATAAGTCGTATTACCCGTTCCGTCCATGATACCATGGGCGCGACATATCGCCATGGGTGAATCATACCTTGAATAAGAAGAAAGCCAGTCAACTTCCTCACCAGTCGGACCGTTATCACCATCAGCACCGAGAGCATCACCGACACCAGCACCTCATGCATAATGGTGTTGCGAAAGTAGCGTACTCCAGATGCCTCGATCACCATGCGATATCATCAAAGAAATCCGCTTTGCGCTGCCATTTGCGCTGAGGCTTAGCATCTTTAGTAGTAGGACTGCCGTTGTGGGCGTGTCCCTCCTCTCCTCTGAAATTCTGGCCTCCTGTCAGGAGATCAAAGGTTCGTTTATCCATGGCACTAGGGGGAGTCATGATAGGGTTGGTAGGGGGAGCACGTTTCGGCACAAGAGACGCGAAAGAACCGGTGGCGTCGCTGATTCTCTGCTGTCGTTCGACGTAGAGCGCTTCGAGGACGACCATTATATCCCGCGTGCTCTCACGACTCTCTGATAGAACCGCTTCTATTTCGCGTTCGATGGCGGCTTGTCTTTCGAGAGCTTCTGCACGACGGGTGAGGAGATTTTTTATCTTGGTCGATCTAGGAGGTGGGTTAGTTTTGCGAGCTTGGGAGGCATGGATAGACTACAGCTGGGGTGGTGTAGCGCGACCCCCACGCGTTGTGTCGTAGTATGTCGTAGGAGGTAGTGGGAGACATGTTGAAGGTTCTGTGAAAGGCCAATGATCGACATGACATGTCACATCGAGGCTATGTGGCGACTATTGGGCAACCAACCACTTTGACAATGTAACAACGTTCGTTGGAACATAGACGTAGCCTGGCAAGGCCTGGTTCGTAGAGGTAGATTGGGCTCGCTTACCTCTCCTCAGCCTTGGAGGCGTAATGTCTCTCTATTTTCTCCTTCATGTCATCGACATACTTGTCGAAAGCGGCGGTGATTGCGTTACGCTTGTCGTTTCGCTTCTTAGCAAGCCCTTCCTATACCGCAGGAGACAACCGGTATAGTTAGCAATTCTCGTTCTCTGATTCGCACGCACTGGGACTGTTTGGCTTTTCCGGCATATCTATCATTGGAACACAAAATGTACGCCTAGAAGCTTACTGCATGAAACGATAAACATACAACTTTCTGCAGGAACTTTAACGAATTATTTATGTCTAGCTCGTCCTCCGACTCTGCCTCGAGCTCTGAGTCGGTGATGATATCGACCACATTCTGTTTGCGCTTGGGTGGCATTCTGCTCGTGAAGTGGTTGTCTCTTCAACTAAAGGCGCGGTACTGGTTCGTGATGATGTATCGGTTACGTTCAAATAATAAACCAAGATATCTTTAAAGGCCACCACAACAAGGTATCATTCTACAATGAGTAATGAGTTTTAAGTTGTAGGCAGAGAAAAACTTGGGTAGATCTTGTCATCCAACAGACTGTATAGCAGCATTGTTCTCAAGTCTGCCAGTTTCGCAACATGAGAACTTCAAGCGACCTTGGAAGGTGCAAGATGCTCTGTATCAAGACAAGCATTCATGACAAGCAGGCACTACCAATCGCGCCGTCAGTGCCTTCTCTGATTTTTTGAGCCTGCCTAGTTTGATTGATTCGCCCAATTGATACTTAACACAGCAGGTACGTGGTCTCCGAGCTGTCTCGTGGTTTCCTGTTGCAGCCTCCCATACATAACTTTAACCTCTTGGTCGCTATCTCGGACTATTCTTCCCGCATGACATCTCCCCTCCAAAAGAGATTCCCTATAGAGACAAAAAAGAAACAGATATTTGATTCTCTGACTTTTTACAACCCCCAAAGCCATATAACTTAGTAGGGAGAGTAAGGATTGCGTTTGACTGACAGATGGACCTCTTTTAGGATTAGACGGGCTAGTCTGTGCCCCTATTACGTGGATAAATGAGTACTTAGGTACTTACCGGAGTGCATGCCTCTTGTCATCTGACAGTAACAGCTGTCAGCTGGGTCGCCTTATCACAAGCACCCCACTTCACCTGAACAGCCTATCGCTCAAAAAATTTGGGCAACTCAGAGAGACCCGCCACCTAAGGTACCAAGGAAGCCCATCTACACCTGTTATCGTGATTGTCCCTGCTGTCCGGTTGGCATTCAGTCTTCGAGGGTGCTTCGCAGCAGAATACTAACAGGCACGATGGGTCTCTCAGGGCCGCGGAAGTAAGCTACAACAGGAATACGATCCTAGCAATCACTGTGTATACATTCACTAAACTACTTTACGCAGCCGCCGCAAATTGGATTACGACCCGAACAACACGAGATGGACTCGCGACGAGACTACATTCGGCCAGAAGATCCTTCGTTCTCAGGGATGGGAGCCAGGCAAATACTTGGGCGCCCAGGACAGTGCGCACTCACAATTACATAGCGCCGCGAGTTTAGCACCCATAAAGATCAATCTGAAAGACGACACTCTCGGTCTCGGTGCCAAAATCCGCCAGAAACAGAGCGACGAGTGCACCGGCTTGGATTTTTTCAAAGACCTCCTCGGACGGCTTAACGGGAAATCGGAAGAGGCGCTTGAGCAGCAAAGACAGGTTCGCTCCGAGATAAAGACCAATCTGTTCGTGGAAAGGAGGTACGGCCCAATGCGGTTCGTCAGCGGAGGCTTTCTCGTGGGAGACCAAAAGATGCAAGAATTAGTCGACAATCAGCCTGCGTCCATGCCAATCAAGGAGGAATCAGTATCCGAAGGTTCAGAAGCTGAAGCTGCGAAGAAAGACAAGAGTAAAAAGGAAAAGAAGTCCAAGAAGCGGAAAGCTAGCGAGTCCGAGGAAAGCGATCCTTCAGATAGCAAGTCGGAAAAGAAACGGAAGAAGCGTTCCAAGGCCGATGAGAGTGCAGACGTCAACCACGCAGAAATAGAAGAGTCGACACGAAAGAGAAAGGACAAGAAGAGAAAGAAGTCGGAGCATGCAGAGAAGACACAGGAAGAGGAGGAGAGTTCAAAGCTAGTCGAATCGGAAGTAAAACGGAAGAAGAGCAAGAAATCAAAAGACGCTTCGCTGCAGCCAGCCCTGTCTAATGGCTCCGCGGATGTCTCCGAAAATGATGCCTCAGACAAGGCAAGGAGAAAAGAGAAGAAGAGAGAAAAGAAGCGCAAGCAAGCGAACAGTGCGGAGGCTAGTGAAGCTACATCTACAGCGCAATCGTCAATTGTGACACCTCAGGACAGTGGCACTTCGACACCCATCAATACTGGCAACTCAACTCCCCAAGCCCTCTCGGCTCGCCATCGCGCAAGGTCACGCAATATTGCTTCCAAGAGGATGGCGTTCAGCGATATGCAGGCATTGAATCAGGTACATCAAATCACTTTCACCCTATCATTGATAGGAATTGACGAGGAAATGCTAACGCCCTACAGATCTTCATGGTGAAGCCAGTTTAATTGAATTTAATTAGCCAATCTTTCCAATCGTGTTTGCATGGCATCAGCGAGCATATAGATCAAAGGGGTTTGCTTCGTATAGTAGTAGTGTTCTCGATACCCAATACAACGAATGAGCACGCAGTTTTGACGATCACCGTAATGTCTGCCCAAGTGGCGAATGTGAAATACCATCTGGCATGTATCTGACATTACGATCGCAGCCTTCCTGCGCGCTGGCGAGCAATCGCCGGTGGGCCGCTGCACTGTAAAGGCGTGGAATTCACCGACTGGTCACGCTTAGAGGGCGATCGACACCCCGAGTACATGGTGATTGCCCCCCGTCTCTGCCGCTCCTGCGGAAGAAGGGTGGCCGAGGTGATCGGAACCGGTTCATTTAAAACTGATCCCGGTTTGCCACCGAGCGCTAAGTCACACAACGATATGTCTTTCATTTTCTTAAGGTTCTTGCTGCAGACAGACAGACTCGACAGCTGTGTTTTGCTCCGGGCGACGGCATATTACATGAAGATAGTGCGCACGGCTCAGTCAAGAAGTTGCATATTAAAGTGCTCCATCAAAGGGAAGCGTTGTCATCTTTTAATTTGGCTGCAAAGCTTAGCTCAGGGCCTTGCTTTGCTTAGTAGATGTCAGTCAACATCTCGGTCGGCTGCTCCCGAGCCATTAGAAAATACCCTAGGGATAATATAATCGCCGAAAGAGGACGTTGCTGTGCGAACGAACGAACGAACGAACGAACGGACGGACGGACGGGCTACATACTCCTGATATACTGTAGGTAGGTAGTGCAAAATTATGATGATAATATCAGACGTGGCATTACGCATTCATGACTCAAAAAAAGGACCTCTGTACGCAGTGGTCACTGGTGTATTGTACTGTACTGTAGCGCTGGCAACGTAAGTAATGTGTTATTGCCTTGTTGATTGATTGATTGATCGATTGATTGATGGTCGCAAGCAGGCAAGCAGGCAGCCAGCCCAGCCCCGATGTCTCCCTCCTTATGCGAGCCGTTGCGCAAAGGGCTGAAGTGCATGTCGAGAACCAAACTACGGTGTACCTAGTGTGTGGTATTCCGAGTTCCTTTCCCTGCCGGTGGCGTCGATGAACCACCGACCTCCGGATCACATAGCAACAGCAGAAGCATAAACAGAAACAGTCTAGAAAACTTCGCTTGAAGTTCGCTTGAACTTTGACGTGTCTGTCTGTCTAACCAACCCACCGCGTCAGCCAGACGCCGGCTTACTCACATCATAGCCAGCTCTTGTACACGTTGTCCAACCGGGAAGACCTGGCCAAACGCAAAACGCCCCTTGCCCCGCCAACCGCAGCGATTCTATGGAAGCATTTTTTGTTGTGATATCAATACTCAGTAAAGATATGTAGATACAGCAGATGCCGGACCAACGAGGGGTGCGAATTGGGGGACCGATGGGGGGCCATGGATCTACTGTGTGCAGTAGCACATGGCCTGTGCGTCCCACCACCTCTTCTCCAACGCTCCAATGCCGCCTCGCAAAGTCCAAACCCAAGGACAGGACAGGACAAGACAGAGAGAGGGTCCCGGCACAAGGAAGACCCTAGTCAGCTGGCCTCGGCCTCGTCCCTCCTTCATCCTACTGGAAGCATCTGGCTGTTCCCTACCAGTACACACCAGTAGCTACAGTAGCTACGCAGTAGGTAGTTTCAATTTGCTTTGCCGACCCTGAACTGATACCATCGTCGTCTGCCCACCATGATGGGACGCACGACGTCACTGGATCCTTGCTTGTCCAACCCTCCCTCGGCGGAGCGTTCGTCGATGCTATTTGCTGCTGTCGCTGCCTTCGCATGAAAGCCAGACGGGGGGGCCAAAAGGGATTGCGGATGGCTTCGTCATTCTGGGCTCAGCGAAGCCGCTCCTTTTTCCTTTCCCACCCAACTCACACACCTATCTTGTGTACAGTGTAGTAGTTGAAGTGTAGCAGCAGGCTACATTAGCTAGCCTACTGACAGGGAAGGAGGAGGCGAAATGGCTGCCCAATTGGTTCTCTTCCTTTTTCCTGTGTCGCCTGTTGCCATGGCGTTTCACTGTGCGTCTGCCTTGTTGGGGGTGGCAGCCGAAACATTCGGAAAATCAGAAGCACTGGCAGCCTAGTCTGACGAGAGAGTACGTGTATGTATAGAGAGTAGAGTAAAGAGGGCTGCGATGATAAGCCTCCTCTGCGTGCCTGACTGGTCGATCATGCTACCTACGCAACCTACCTACCTACTACTACTGCGCGGCCGTGAAGGAATGAAATGAACTGGTGTGTGTTCGGCAAATGCACGGGTCGCTGGCTGCTGTTATTTATTGTTGTAAAGCTTCCCCTTTCCCGCCTTTTTGAAGAGAAGGGAGAATCCCGTAGTCTGCATTCCCATTTCTCTTTCGTTACCCCAACAGAGTCCGAGAGCAATCAATCAATCAATCAATCAATCCGTCTTTCTTCTAATATATAGACATAATCACCTCTAATACTTAATTCAAAGCTCGTCTTCTGTGCATTGCACGAGAGCATCATAGGGCCTCAATCCCGTCACGGTTTACCTATCCATCTCATTGTATCAGCCGACTTGACTGACGCATCGCATCGCTCGTGACTCCTATCACAGCGCTTCTTGTAAGTGACACTGACATTACCCAGACGGTTGGCTGCGCAAGGGGGGAGGGACACACAGCACAGCACCAGCACCAGCACAGCACAGCACAGGACCCTGCATTTCCACGGGTCCCAGATGTTGTTTGTGTGTTCGTTTCCATTCATTCCATTCGTTGTTTTGAGCCCAATCTGATTGAAGGTAAAGCTAAATCTGCCTAGGCCCCCTTCAAACCCCGCCCACCAGGCCGTGACGTAGTCCACACCACAGCCCCTCCATCATCTACAGTAGCTGCTGGGCCCAAGTAAACGCCAAGAAATTTCCCTGCGCCCACCCCGATCTAGCATAACAGCCCATCTGCTTGCTGTTAGTCGGTCGGTCTGTATCAAAAAGCAAGATCTCATCCATCTTTCCCACGAGATGTACTTTTACGTTTCGACAGGTCAGCAATCCTTTTCTTACTCCTTGTGAAGATCATATCATTCATATATACACTACATTCCTGTCTGTCGTCTACTTCCTATTTTTCAACTGCTCTGTGCACTTTGCTTGCACTCTCACCACCACCATCAATTTTTATATACATCAATCTCCATCTCAAAATCATCGATACCTTCATCGACGTCATCGTCATCTGAACTCTTGGCAACACACAACAATTACACAAAACAAACACCTGCCGCCACCCTTCTTCTGGTAGCACAGAGTGAGAGAAAAGAGTCGAAGAACTGACAACATGTCTACCATCTATTCAGTGCCGCGGGAGAAGCGCTATGGCAAATATAAGAAAGTCCTATATCTAGAGGAGCCCTTCGACGGCGCCGTGACTGTCAAACGCCGCGTCACCACCGTCGTCCCACCCCCTCAACCACCACCATCCGCGCCCGTCCGCGTACTCCCAGCACCCGTCCCTATGCCCATGCCCATTCCTGAGCCCTCGCGCGCACCCAAAGTCATCGAGGTCGCGCCCCCGATCGTCGTCCCTCATCCTCCTCCGACACCACCAATCCAAGTCCTCCCGGACCCAGAGGACGAAGACGTGCCGGACTCCCCCATCGACGTCATTGCAGTAGACGTCGACCCGTCAGAAACGGGATCGACAAAGTCCTCGCGCACCTCCAAGAGCTCGCGGAGCTACAAGTCCTCCCGCTCGGGCCGGAGTAGGCGCCACAGCAGCAGGGACCGCGAGGTGTACATCGAGCGCGAGAGGGTCGTCCCCGTGCCCGTGCGCGTCCCGTATCCCGTGGTCCAGCAGCAGCAGCAGCAGCAGCAGCCCGAGTACGAGACGTATCGCTATGTCGAGGCGCCCCGACGGTACGAGCCGCGGCAGCGCAGCCCGCAGGAGCGCGATCGCGAGATCGTTATTGAAGATCATCGGCGGAGGCGGTATATTCGCGACTAGATTACTTGTCTATCTGCCCTATCTGCCTACCTAATTAGCGCTAATTTTCATTTCATTTTATGTTGTTCTTTCTATCAGTGTTCCCGAGGTTGTACTTAATCTACTTCATCCCATATACCTGGCCAATCATTTGTCTGCTTCATTTGTTCATTTGCTCGTTTTATATTACTTATAGCCTTGGTAAAGGCGTTTCTCATTTTTTCTCATATCGTTTTTCGTTTATTCCTTGATGTTCAAGTATGTTATATTATGATGTCACGATAAATTTGGAACGGGTTAGATGATTATGGTATACACTACGAATCAGGTGCTACGAATCAGGTACCTGCGGCGTTGGAATGACTGGATTGACTGACTGCTCGCGTTCTTCATGTCCTGGATGGTCTGATGTAATAGTTTTTAATTTGGTGTGGTTGGACAGACAGACGGACGGACGGACGAAACGAACGAGATCAAGCCGAGGTTCATCTGGCGTTTGGGGCAGGACAGCCTGGCTGCCTGCCTGGTTGGTTGATTGGTTGACTAGCTGTTTGGTGTTGTGTGGGCATCGTACCACCGCTCATGCATACCACACACTACGTATGCGGTTCGAGCACACGATGTATGTATGTATGTATGTATGTATTCAGGAAACCAATAATATCCGATGGAACATCGTCATCAATGTCACGTCCGCTCCTAATGAGTGAGTGAGGGTCGTATTTCAATCGTCATTTCACTGAGAGATGTGCTTCATAGTAGTATCGTTTATATATACCCGGTTGCTGGACCGACATATTTACAAGGCAGATAGATTGGCTGCTGGTCTAATAGGGACCTACTGTACGTATGTCGAGCTTGTACAGTCTGAGTGATTAATTCGGTAACGTGTATGTATGTATGTACGTAGAGATCAACGAGGCGCGCACGTGGTGCGTGTCTATTCGGCACCGTTGAGACTGGGTACAAGGTGATTCCCTGTTCGCGGCCATATAAAGAAACATACCTACTGTAGGAGACGTCCTTCTATGTATAATAATACTATGTGCTGCTCCTCTTTCCCCACTGTCGGCCGTGTGGTATCGGGTGGTTTACCCAGCTTCTTATTCGGGCGTTCTGCTTAAGTAGGTATTCTCCACTGTGGAAGGCGAAAGTTGAAGTGATTGATTTACTTTGACTGGATAGCTCGCTGGATTTAAGCTGGATTTGAAGGAGCGAGGGAGACAATGAGTGGCCTGGCGGGTGTAATGTAGCATATGATCTACGGTGTTCGATGTTGTCGTTGTTGCACCCAGTAGTTGAGTGAGTAAGGACAAACACAGCCCACATGTTCTGCCTATCTTGCGTGGCAACCTCGTTGATCTCGTTCATTTGTCGTTATGTAAGTAGGAGTAGAGTGTTCGTAAGGCGTGCCACAGATCTAGATGTGTCTGGCATTTGCTTTCCTGCAGTATATGCTTGGTACTGTACTGTAGTATTGTAGCTGCCTACGTTATCCGACTAATCAAATGCCCTGGTTTTCAGTCCGAGCGAGTTAAACAACCTATTAACGAGAGGTGGTATACAGACGCCGACCGAGTATCGATCATTCCCCCTATCACATAGTTGCGGTTGCTTGCCCCAAACGCCGACTATTCGGGTTTACGTATGTATTATTTAATGCCCGGGGGACTCCGCCAACATCTCGTCCTGACGGAGTGTAGTGACGTGGACCTCCGTGAAGCCAGAGCCGGTTGTGATTGTCCGTGTGCCTATCTACATACACTGAAGACGACGTCATCTATAGTGGCAAGGCAAGCTTTCTGCAGGGCATCTGGTGCGATAATACGGCCGAGATGGAGCGGAAGTTCATTGCCTCGTGTATTTTCTGTCGAGGGTCCGAAGCCAACGAGGCTAGTCCATCATGTATTGCCTACCTATTGCGCATTCCATATCTGGTTCCTTTTCCGTACCGATACGCTTAGGTCGTGTTATTGTTTATGCAGATGTCCGGCTATAGCCTACTGTGGTAGTTGCTGACGACGACTTGATTATCATGGTTCCCAGCGGGCATGACTGGGGAGAAACGATCTTACCCAGTGGATGTTTCCTGGGTTATCATATCACGATGTAGTAGAGTCTAATGATATATGTATTAGCCCATAGCAGATGAAGCTAAGCTTTATTCTTCAGCAATATCGCAGCATTTATCTCACTCTTCTCATCCCTAGCCTTCATGTTTAGCCGTGTGATGATGAGAATTTGTCAGTTATCTGCTTTGTTTGGATGGCCGTATGTTATTTGATTTTAGAGATAGCTACAAGTGACGCTACTATTGATGTATACTCTATAACTTAAGTTAGAGAGAGTAAAATGACGGATCGAACGGGAGTTTGGCCGTTTTAAAACTGTGAAGGACTTTTGTTTCTTATTTCATGTGAAGAGGAGTTGCCTACGTAAGTATAGGTAACTGGATATGAAGCATTATATGTAACGTTTTATTATTAATCAATATAGAGACTATAGTTACATTGAACTATGATAGAATAAGACTTTAAACCGTTCAGACTGCCAGGGAGGTAGCAATCGTGCTTTGACGAAACACCTGATATCCATACTTTCCAGTTCACAAGGCTGTTCGCAGCATCTGCGAGCTCTCTATAGGTTTGCTCGTCAATTCTTGACGAACCAGTCAAGGATACGGCATATACAAACATGGTTGAGTATTTAGATACCTGGGAAAACTGAGAGTTGATTGTCTGGATTCTAGCTTGTAATGATGGAAGTTGCATTCTGGTTCAAGAGTCTCTACCTTCACCCAATCGTAGCTATTACCTACATCGACCACAAAAAGGGTACCGAAACTTATGTATAGTATTTGAGTGAGCGGAAAGTTACATTTTGGTGGCATGATGAATCTTATAATAACAACGGAATGTTCTTTAGAGAGATCTAGGGCTGCTTGTATTAGTTTCTAACCCTCCCAATGCTGGAATTACATAATATTGATTACTGGCTCACAACGGGTGGGTCTCAGATCAATTCATGTTATTTGTGAAAGGTTCTTGTCTGGTATATGTCAGTGACTGATGGGTTCATTTATATTGTTTATATCATGTTGTCCTAGCGTGGTAGGTAAAAAGTCAATGATACGTTGCGTTGCGATATGCTGCGTTCTATCCGGGTGGTCATGCTCGCTGCGGCGGTTAGAGGCACCGCAAACATGATAGTCATATGCATATTTACTATGCACAGAATCATAATACGTGTCGCTCGTGGAGGGTTTTCTAATGCGTCCTTTATTATGATATAGAGCGTTCTATAATACCTGAGACTATATAGACCTGGTTATGATGAAGGTTGCCTCATATACGGAAGTTCACTCCAGAAGTACTGCGGTTATATCATTCTAGTCTCTTTCTCAAGCTGAATTGTCCAGTATCTGCATCTTCATGAACCTTTGATCAAGCAGGAGTCAATGTTGGTCTGAGCCTGGCAGTTAACAATACAAGGCAAATAGATTGTGTGAGATCCATAGCGTAGATCCTATGAAGGCACTCGCTCGGTATTGGACTTGCCCTTTCTTGGAGGATAGAAGAAATTATGCCTCGGAGCTTCAAGAGACGTTTGACATGTCGTCAAAAGAGCGGATCGTATTGGAGAGGAGTTACCGCCCCCAACAACTCATCAGACAAGGATTATACAATTAGATACTTATAGTAGCAAACACAGCGGTGCGAGCGGATGCAGTCATCGTTATTGAAACACCGCGTGCAGATTAACTATCACCTACTACATTCTATGTCCTCTAAGCATTTTCCTTCATAGGTTCGCTCCCCGTCTCGTGACCAAGTATGATCAACAGCGGTATAGGCCGTTGTCCCCGATAACCCCCCGGTCCCCTGCCCAAGTAACCCTAGGCTGTTTAAAGTATTTCCGTCGCCGGGTTGTGCAGGGCAAGGTTTCGGGCATTGTCACCTGCGTGCTCATACTCCGCCTCTAGCTGAAACCTACGCTGAAACCGTGCGCTATTCTGCCGCAGGAAACGAGGACACGGGGTCTGGTCTGCCTCGTGCTATGTGTACCACCCACTGGACGTGCTGCTTTGGCTGCCGGCATCTATCTATTGGCGGGATTCTGTTTTTCTTACTTACCTAGGTATAGTGAGCTGGGCGTACCAGACCACGTAATGTGCGGGTTGGTATGCGATCTGCAAATGAATCCTTCTTGTCTCGCAATATGGAAGTCTATGAAACGAGCTGTGGTTGATTACATGAACAAAGTAGACGGCTAATTCCGTCTCTGTATACTGAGTTGTGATGTCGCTAGTAAATCAATTGGACCACTGGTAAAGTTAGGAATCCTTTGCGTGGAATTGGCCGTTGCGACCATATTCGTCGCTACCTGCTCTAACAACAACAAGCAGGGCATTACTCTCTCTGTCGTTTATCTAATGTGATTTTATTTCTCGGCTCGTGATCATACCGAAATTCACTCGCGCCAAAGAGTAACCTTTAATGGCTGGTGCTTTCGGCTGACGGGCGGTGCCGCAATTGCTGGGGCAGAACTAGATCCCGCTCAGCGCGCGTCTCAAGGGAATATTATACCTACCTACGCAGCGCGGAACGTCGTCTCATTGTTTGATGGCAAGCGTCATCTACTGGGGATCAATGCTCGTTGTTGCCCTGGGCGGAAAAGGAGCAGGAGACTATCCTGAGCCCAGACCCCCCGATCGATGCATAGCCCGGAGTGCGACCCAGAGTGTGAGCTCATGATGACGGGTCCTGTTGATCTACGGGAGCCCGTCGGAAGATAGCCGAGCCGGGTCACACAAGGCATATTGTTGTGGCTATGTATGGCTCATGGGGAAAGCCCGACGAGTTTCCCCAGAACATGCCTTACGTTTCCGGCTATTTGGTTTCCTGTGGGTCTTTCCCGTCAAGACGGATGGGATGGTGATGATGACGATGGAGGTTTATGATTCTTAGGCTAGGGGGACTACAAGTCGAGGCATAGGCGTGCCAGCTGGCTAGCTAGCACGATGGCGTCTTCCATCGCAACGACGATGGTGTGTAAATCAATTCGGTCAAGTCAAAGAAGCCGCTTGCGGCTGGGTTGGCCACACACCACCTCAAACAGATTCTTCATCCACCTGATCATATCTTTCGACGCTAGCAGCTGACAACCCAACTTGTTCAGTCGAGCCTGAGCAAAACATCCCCAGGCTGAGCACCCAATCCGCTAATCCCAATGAACATCAAGCGGCTTACTTCTCATTCGACCTTTGTCTGTTTCGTAAGGGGAGTGAGTGCACGGGGCGATGTTACGCTGAACGTGTGCGTGCGTGTAGTAGTATGTGTGTATGGTGATGCAAGTAAGGACTCAGATCTAGGTTCGGGAAAACGAGCGGAGAAGATCTAGAATGCCACTCGAAAGGGAAACGTCAAAACAATCGTCAGATCATTTTTCATCTGACTGGCTTGCGACCATGGCGCATCTCCTGCACATGTCAATGGGTAGCGAAGTCCGTCCCAGAGATAACACTAACATTAACACTACTCCGCACGCATACACGCCAACGCACTCACAATCGCCAGATGGGCGGGTCCTGGCACTGGGATTGGTCGTGTTGTTTGATTACTGAATTTTAGGGCGGCTGCGAAGAGCTTCCTAAAAAGGGCGGGCGCGCGGGTGGAGAGGAGGCAAAATGTCTTGGGTCTGTCTCTGAGGGGAATGAATTGCGTGCATATTAATTGCCGGGCGCGCCCGTCTGGGTCTGGTCTTGTCTTTGTCTCGTCTCGTCTTTTGACGTTGGATCTGACTAAAGTAAGTACCTAAGTAGGTAATTAGGGAACTAAACCACACGTGGTCGGCTCGAGCGATTATTCGTTGTTGCCGCGAGGTCGCAGAGCGCAAAACAGAGCTGGCATGGCGTATATGCACCCATCGACCGATCTCATGTGCTTCATGTATGCGTGAACATTCATAACTATATGCGTATAGCACCTATACTACATGAGTCGGTTCTCTGACATTTTAATTGGGGGACTGTTTGAGTTCTATCTATCTATCTATGTATATAGGCGAAAAACCCAGTCCCTTACCTGTTATTCTATTATACTGATCTGCCTATCTGCTCACCCCATCATCGCCATCCTAGTACTAGTGCGCGGTATATGACCGATTCTACCGGAATTAAAGGGAGGACATTGTGTACCGTGGTGTAGTGATACAGTAGTCACCAGATTTGCAGTGCACATGGGCCATGTTTGATCTCCAAGCTTCGCTCGGCTTTACCTTTAGAGTTGAGGAAACAAGCTCTCGCGAAAAGTAGTCGACGGGCAGATCCACCGAGATCCTGATCTGACGAGGGGTCTGCCAAGGCCACCGAGGGTTGCCCAATTCGTGTTCCTGCAGAAGTCTCCTGCAGGGCACATGAGAGACGAGAGACAACATCCACCACTACCACCGCCACCACAATCATGGCTCCATGGAGAGAGACAGACGGTGGTGGGAATGGGGTGTGGGAACCATAGGAAATTACCTGCCCATCCTACTCCCAATGGGCGAGGGACACATGCTGACTTTGCTGAAATAAATTGTTTATACATTGTAAGTGCTGCAGCGGAACAACAGCTTTTGCTTCACCACGATGTCAAACGATCTCTATCACGAGAGAAGGATCGATCCGATGACCTTGCGAATGAATACTACTATAAGTAGAAGTAACACGACAGGGCTTGGGCCGGGGTCCCTCTTTGAATCCCTCGTTTAAATCCGGGGCTCTATCCAGGGTCAACCCTGAGCGTTGTCAGAACTCTGGTCTGAAAATTTCCCTCGGCCATAATTATTCACGACGTGTTTTCAGAGTCTGTACGGAGTACGCTTCGCTTAGAGACTTTTGCAACGCATATCTACCGCCATCACTTGCACGTGTATTGTATGTATATGTATTCGTGTGTGTACATGTCACGCGGCCGAGATGTTTCGTTAGCGTTCGCTGTCGCCATGCCTACTACACTAAGGTTAGGGGTTTATACTGTAGTAGGACTTACACGGTAACTACCATAACACGTGGATTTTCTCTGATGACGGTTGGCGCTGAAGTCTATCTATAGTCCCCATTGAGATCTACTCCGTAGTGTAGATAGATACATGCGTTTTGTTTCTGATCACCAGTACTAACTGTTTGTAATTATCTACATTTCGATGCCCATTGGCACTTAGCTTTTGCTGCAAACACAAATCAGGACTTAATTAACTCACTCGCCTGCCTCATCTAGACTTGCACAGAGCAGAATCGTTAGTGGCGGCCGCATGTGGATAGGGGTTCGCCTTAGCGTACCGCTTCCTTCGCGGCTAGTCCGCTAACATGCCTACCAGGTACAACCGGGCCCTAGCACAACCAGCTCAGGGGTACCTTGAATTACTGGATTTGTACTCGCCTTCCTGACTTGAGTGAAGGTGGCGTTCCTTTAACGAACCTGACCGACTGCTCTAAACAACGAAGAGGAAATATTCTATCGTCGGGTGTTACACGCAACTTGTGCCAACCGCAACCCGTGATTGATTTGCATTCCCCTAGACTATAATTCTGTGACATATTGCAGCACACTTCTAATGGCAAATGTGACCACACAAAGTACTTACCGTACCTAAGTACAATTAACACATGTGGATAGTAGGCAATGTACCCCAAGTCCACCAAGCTCTGCCCCAAGCTGCCAACCAGCCCCAACCTATTGTCTATCTTACAGTAGTTTGCGTCTGTCTTGTCCAGATAGGGGGGTTAGGTCGAGAACGGTAGCCTGCCTAGGGCATGACTATGGAATTACCCCTGATTCAATCTGACGCTAGACCGTCAGTCAATTTACAGCACCCAGGTCTGGGAATGGCAAAGTGGGATGGAATAGTCGTAGCATGGGATGATGTTGTTCCTGACTCTCTAGGGATTCGCCAAATTTTCCTCTTCGCACCCGTCTTTTCATCTATTCGTTCATTTTACTCTCCTGTAAATCTTTGCTATTGTATGACTCGTTTTTCTCCATCTATTTGTATCACTCGTGTCTTTTTTTTGCTTCGCTCCCTTAGTTGCTACACGATAATTGATAATTGTGGAGATTCACATATCGGCGAGGCGCCGTGTAAGAGAGAGAAGAGGGAGAGAGAATGTGAGAAAGAGAAACGCCGCAATAACAACAAGAGAAACCAGAACGAAAAAGGAAAAAAAAAAAAACGGAAAAGAATCCGAAAAAAACCGCCCTCGCTCTGTTTATTATACCTTTGGGCTACGGATTATTGTTCTCATTTCATACTACGCTATCCGCCCGGCTATTATTACACATACAATAGCCATCTAAGCGAGGCGGTTGCGAAAGCAAAAGAGCAGGTATCCGTCGACGGTACACAACTTAGGCACTCACCTCCTTTCATTGTGCGTCTCCGGTCAAGGCAGGGTGAGATTGGCAGTTCTGCAGTCTTGGACCCCTGGTCACATCGGCTACCTGATATCCAGATACAGCAAATCTGTGTGACAATTACACCGGCAGCAGGAGGCGGATACATGCAACGCAAATCAGGGTCGGGGCCATACCCTTCTTTTGGCCCTCTGGAGTGTGTCTCGAAACCACCACCAGCGAACGGCGAGTAAGAGGACTCAGACCAGATCAGACAACCCCGACCATTATTATTCTTCCCAACCGAGAACTCTGGCCCCGTTGGCCAACCCCGTCCAGCCATTGAGCAACCAGCATTCAGCATTCGAGCCCACAACCCATTGCAGAAAAAGCCAGCCGGGGAAATTCCAGGGTTGGGGGTTGTAACGGAAAGCTCTGACCCTCTGGTGCGAAACAACCAGCACCAATCGCACCCCTGGCTTGTCCTTGCGTGTGCAACAGCAGCAGCATCAACAGCATCTATTTTGCGTACTACCATTACTCACACCTATATTCCCTGAGTACTTACCTACATATTTTGCAGTACTGTCTCTACCTAACTCACTTGGGCCATTGTGCACCTGGGTTGGTTGTAGGTAGGTATAGTTACATCGTCTCAGGCACCGCGACAGGCACCTCGATAGCGTGTCCGGCCAGTGTCCAGGGGGGGGGGGTTGTCTACCTCTTACATAGATGTACCTATCTGGGCTTGAATAGCAGAGTCGCAGGGTAGCAGGGTAGCAAGGGTACCTGTACCGACGACATATAGGTACCCGTTGTTATACCTGCTGTAGAAAGTGGGCTCGCCGGGGCTGTCAGCGGTAGTAGGTACCTGTTATAGAATAGAAGGGTGGTGCACGACAGGCACAGGTGTGGGCTATGTCGCACCTAACGCTCCGGCGCTGCCAGACTCCGCCAGGTCCCCAGGTTGAGCAGCAGCAAGCGGCCGAGGAGGCCATCCAAGATAGTCCAACCATCGGCAGAGCCGCGCCAGACTCTCCTTCGGACGACTTTGACTTGTTAACAACATCGTCGCCCTCGCCCTCGCTCTCGCCACACCCAGCGACGGCGACGATCAAGAATTCCTACCATTCCCCGACGACTACCGCAATCGCTGCATCGACATCCTCGTTTTCTTTTCCCTTCGCAAGGACAACCAAGTAAGCCAGACACTCACTCCCCCCACACTTTCTTTTTCCTCCCCTCCCAACTTGAAGCTTCTCTTTGTATGCCGTTTCTTTCATTCACAATGCTGCCTGTATCTGCACGTAACCTCTCCTTCGGCGCCAAAAGTCCACCCACTGCTATGCCGCGATCTTGTCGGGAGTACCGAGTCGTTTCGCATTGATCATTGTCAAATTTCGTTGGACGTGAACAAACGCCGTGTTCGTGGGGAATCAAACTACACACGCTTGGCTGGCATTCGTCTGGAATCTCGCTTCCGCATGTGCACCCTTGGCCCGTAGGACAACGTTGCGTTACGTTTTGCAACGACGGTAGCGAGCGAGTTACTCAGAAAGGACGAGAACACCTCACCAGGGCTTGAATACGGTCGCTTATTGTCGGAATGAAAATAATAGTCTTGTGACAAGTGCTGACCTAGATCTTACCACCTTCTTTAGATCTCAGCGAAAAGCTGCGCCTAGCCCTTTGCAAACGATTTCTGTCAGGTCGGCGTCCAGTAGCCCGAACAGCTCCAGCTTTCCATCACCCGCCACGACCGATACGCAAGCACGTTCTCCCTTACCTTCACCTTCGACGCCGGGATCGGCCACGCTCTCCCCTAGGGAAACTCAGCTGTCCTCTCGACCCTATCATTTCAGTCTCGCAGGCACCAGTTTCCTTGAGCTTTCTCCGCCAGCGACACCGGCCACTTTCGATTATTGGTGCGTTCTGGGACTGAAATGATTTTTCAGCTCGCATCAATTGCACCCAACGAGAGGAGTACGACGTTGCTAACCGCTTTTTATATAGTCCAAATTTCCCTCCTCTTTCTCCGAATGATTCTCAAGGTCTACCTTCCCCTGTTTCTAGGACGAAGTCAGTAGGCTCCGCCACTGCTAACCTATCGAAAATGGCGAGCGGATCGTCTCTCTCGAAGGTTGACTCTGCGAGAGGACCCCCTCGAACGTCGTCGATTGATTCGGCAGTTTCCGCAATATCGTCGCGAGCGCCCTCGCAGTTGCACGCAGGATGATGTCGCAAACCTGATTAGAGCGGCCGGTTCTCCCGAAGCTGTTATTCAATATCTATTGAAAGAGAAGCAGTCGCAGTCTCAGCAAAACGCCCAACTATGGCGCCTAGTGGATAAGCAGAGGGCAATGATACTCGGCCTCAATAAGGATCTGGATCGTGCCTTAAAAGATAAGGATAGATACAGGAAGAAGCTAAAGGAGATTATTGCTATCCATGACGATCGTTCAAAAGCTGAAAATGTTCCAAAGACGGCCAGTCCTGGACCCGTCGAAGTGACGATTTCGAAACCAGATCAAAGCGACGCGCCCCGATCTCCTTCGAATCTTGATTCGGACAGTACGAAGCATTCGCCAGTAGATATGGCTCTGGCTCCGTACCCTATCACTCCTCCAGCAGACAGGGTGCCAAACCAACCGCCGTCGAAAGTCAGCGAAATCCTGGATCCTACACATGCTATGCCAAAGCCTTCGGAGCATGCGTTAGATCACTTTGACCACGAAGAGGAGGAACGTGCTGCCGAGGCCGCGAAGAACGCCGCTAATGCTGCTCACGAACTTCCCATCCACATTGGACTGCCTCCGTCTAGAAGCTTACCGAGCAAGCCCCCAAGTGAACCCCAACCGAAACCGCCGACCGTGTCCATTATTGAAGCCACTCCATTAATAGACCAAGGCATCTCACAGTTCCCACCCCCGTCCGCCCCTCCTCCCCGAAAACCACCACCGGCTCCTTTGCAGCTTAATAAGAAGGCTGCCGTAACGCGGCCGCCCCCCGAAGAAGATGATGATTCCGAGTCAGATTATGGATCTTTGCTTGAGGTCGATGAAGTCCCTCCAACTGAGTCGAGAGGACGTAGGCGTACAAGGGAAGATGATGACCGCGAGAGAGAAATCATCGCACAGCAAGAAGCCGAGGCCCGCAGTCTCTCAAAGAAGAGCAAGAAAGGTAGCCAGAAGGGCACACCGATATCCGAGGAAACCAAAGCCGATGCTCCCATTAGCCCTCGCACGAAAGTTGGCCACTCTGCTATGAATCGGGATAATGTCCCAGCGTCTCTGGCCGGTATGCTAAGTCCAACTGGATCTAACCAGAAGGTCCATAGTGCACTGATGAGCCCCGGGCTGCCATCAAGTCCTCGGCCTACGGCGTTTTCCCCGCCCCTATCACCCCGTGGCCTGCCTTCAGCAGGACTTCCTCTGTCACCTAGAGCCCCTCGACAGCCATTACCGCTTCCGCCGAACACGCCCAAATTCTACGCTACCGCCTCCGAGACAACGAATCTGGCTTCTCCAAGGCCCCTTCAAATCTCAAAGCAGAGGCTAGAGGTTGAGCAACCCGAACGTTCTGAACGTACGGAGATATTCCGCGGTCTGACCACTGATGAGTATCCTGATCTATTGCTGCCTCCTAACGCTCTGCCATCCGTTGCCGTTAAGGTTTCCTCATCTCGCATGAGGCCTTCCCGCGCAAGTCTACTTTCACTCACACAGCTTGAGGAGGACCCTGTTTTCACGCTAGCCATTTTATCTAGATCAGAAGGCGGAGAGCTATGGAGGGTAGAAAAAGATATAAGCTCTCTGGTGAAACTTGATTCAAGAATGAAGCAGTGCGCTGCTTTTACCTCAAAAACACCTGATCGCTCACTGTTCAGTGGTCATGCCCCTGCGAAGCTCGATGCCCGCCGCACCGTCCTTGACAACTACCTCGATGAATTATTGAACACCCCGCTCGATTTGCAGACTGCCGTCGAGCTTTGCAAATATCTTTCTACTAATGCTCTTCCGCCTAACAGTGACGACACCTCGCTCTCAGTTGACCAAAATGGTGAGGCGAGCCCTCATAAGACAGGACCTGGTGGCAGACCCCTTAAGAATGGGTATCTCACGAAAAGAGGCAAGAATTTCGGCGGTTGGAAAGCTCGATACTTTGTTCTCGATAGCCCCAACTTGAAGTACTATGAGACTCCTGGTGGAGCGCATCTCGGAACCATCAAACTTCTGAATGCCCAGATTGGCAAGCAGGCCCAACACAATACTGATGGTTCTCCCGCAGGGACATCAAATGGAGAGGAGCCGGACAATCAGTATCGACATGCATTCCTGGTATTGGAGCCAAAGAAGAAAGATGCAAGTAGCTACGTAAAGCATGTGCTTTGTGCTGAGAGCGATCAGGAGCGTGACCAATGGGTTGACGCTCTCTTGCGTTGGATCGATTGTCGAGATCTAGTCGATGACGAGACATCAGTCAAGTCAAGTAGCCATGGAAGCCAAGCTCATACGACTGGTGCAAACGCCAAAAAGAAAATGTACGGAGCAGGGAAACAGGCCGAGCCGCGTAACGATAATCAAGATGCACTCATAGGCATGAGCTACGATACTGCCAAGCAGGGTGATATACCCGATGGTGCACCGCCGCGGAGGCGAGGCACAACTAGCCCTGATATTCCAGAGAAGGGAGGAGCCTCTCTATATACGATCTCAGCTCCCAGAGATGCTCATATCATATCTGACTCAGCTTCGTGGGGTAGCAGAACTAATTTGCTCCAGCCCGTACCTTCCATCGAAGAAAAGAAGCAACGAAAACGCAGTTTCTTTGGCTTTGGGCCCAAAGCTCGTTCATCTTCTGATGATCAAGACCCTCTGTACAATTCTAGCGGTGGGAGCACGCCACAGCCACAACCTGAATCCCGCGGGCCAGTACGACAAGCGTTTGGAGCGCCGTTAGCTGAGGCTGTTAGGTATTGTGGACCCGTCGACGCCAATGTTCCCCTTCCAGCAGTTGTCTATCGTTGTATTCAGTACCTCGACTTGAGAGACGCAATCCTGGAAGAGGGTATTTTCCGTCTCAGTGGCTCTAATCTCGTAATCAAACAATTACGCGAACGGTTCAACCAAGAGGGAGACGTCAATATAGTCACAGACGAGACATACTACGATATCCATGCAGTTGCTTCGCTGTTGAAGCTCTATCTGCGTGAGCTACCCACCACCATCCTTACTCGAGACCTACACATGCAATTCGTAGCAGTTACGGAGATGACGAATCACCAAGAAAAGATACAAGCATTGTCTGAACTTGTGCAACGTCTCCCGCTTGCTAACGAGACGCTGCTCAAGTATCTCATCGCGTTTCTGATCAAGATCATTAACCACTCCGACATGAATAAGATGACCGTGCGTAATGTGGGCATAGTCTTCTCACCTACGTTAAACATCCCAGCCCCCGTATTCGCTCTGCTCCTACAGAATTACCAAGGCATCTTCGGTATAGAGCCTGAGGAGTATGAACTTCCCTCCCCAGTATCCGAACCAGACTCTCGGCCGCCTGTGGAGGCACAGCCACGACGTCCGTCAACCGCTGGCACCACCGAGTCACCCCATCGGCAGCGACTTGTTGAACAATTACAGCAACGCTCGACGCCCACACCGCCGCCTAATGGGTTAGGGTTGGGGTTGGGTCTCCGCGCAACAGGCACGCCGCCACCTAGGCAGGTCTATGACTCACAATACCTATCACAACAAGGGCCAAATATGCAGTCAACCACTCGCCCGGCTTATGAGAGCGGCTTCTCTGCTCCAGTTGGCTATGATCCAACTGTAGCAATTCCAGCCTCTAAACAACCAACATATGATAGGCCTCTTTATGGCTACGGGTCTCCTTATGAACAGGAGCACAGTTCTAATTCGAATGGCATGCTTGATGCATCTTTTGGTAATAAGTCCAAGAGACGGGAAAGTACAATGATCATGGGAAATGTGATGAGCCACCAGGGTTCCAACAGCCGGCTTAGGGATGAGATGAGAATGTAGCATGGCGCAAAGACTTATTCCACCATGGAATCGCTTCCCCACGATATTTTAAACGACAAAACGACTCGCATCCCCCCCCCCTCTTACACAGCCATATACCACCACGTCTGATATTTGTTATTATTTTTTTCTCTAGCGCGGAGATACCACATTTCTTTAACGATTTTTTTCTTCATGTCAGACAAACCCCCGCGGGGGGAAGGCCACTGCATCAACGTTTTCTAGATAATTGCTTTTTACTCAACCATTTATGCATTATCGGCTTTTTGTTGGCGGTGGTTTATATCCTGTGACCCATTTCTTGCATCATACGGCTTGGTTGGGTTGTTCTATCTCATACAGCAAACTTGACGGGCGAACCCCCCTTTTGCGAACTCAAACTTATTATCTGTACGATATGCAGCTAGCTAGGACGAAATTCTAAGAGGGACTTACTTCTAATGTGGTATGGTGTGTGCTTGATGGATGTATTTTATCTTTATCTTTTTGGGGATGATCAAGGAATATGAAGGGAAAGGGAAGGGGTGGAAGGAACGGAAATGAGTTTTGATAGGATGGGATGATGGAGCGAGCAAAGACCGATCAGACCAAACAATCGAATCGAATAGGAGGTTGTTGTGGTTTGGATTTTTATAATTCGTACTACCTCTACCTAACTGACTAACTGAATACCTTTTGGCATGATGAACTGAAACTGTATGAAATCTATTTGAAAAGTGCACGCTTATTTTTTTGGACTCTTGTGATATCAGGTTTTAGTATGTGGATGAGTGAGCGGACCTGGGTTTTGGGGATTCCTGTCTTGGCTTGGCTTGGCTTTTCTTTCTGGTTCTGTGAACGAGTGAGTGAGTGGTTTGAGTGGTTTGAGTGATTTGAGTGGTGAAGTCGTGTAGTAGGGTTACAGTGTGGTACCTAGGCTTGAGAATCGATTTTTATTCACGATTCGACGATGAACCTCTGACGGCTGAAGTGATGGTAGGCTCGAGACCGGGATCCCCGCCTAGCTAGCCGTATACTCAGCAGACCAACTCTAGGATGCCAAGCTGCCACCTTGGTTATTCTGCAATCTAATCTTTTCGGGACCATTGGGCAGAGTTGCCACAGCCCTTGGCGTAGCAACTGATGAGGGGCGCCGGGATGGTTCGTCCAGTTGAATAGACAGTTTAGCGTTTTCGTGGGAGCAAGTATGCATTGGGTATGCATTGGAGGAAGGATGGGGGAAGGGGGGGGGAGGGGAACACGATATATGTGTGACATGAGATTGGTAAACTCCTTGAGGCGGGCCAATATTTCTCGATGTATATATGTGTATTTGAGGGAGGGGCAGGGGGAGGAGGGTGGCTGAAGAGGCCTCATTGTGCCCGAGACTGGTACAATAATCTTGCCATAGCTGCCGAGGTTCTTGGAGGGTACGTAGATCCCTCGCCGCCTTGTGTGCTGACTTGAGTCTATGTGTACAGTTACAATCGGGACCCGTTCTTAACCTTTGGGGTTCCGCTAGTACGTCCCAACTAGTCAGGGCTGAATAGCCTCACTTTTAATAAGTCTTATATTAGGCCACTCACTGGAGGCATAGTCTGAATCTGTTGGTATGAAACAGCGTACAAAATTCAGCGGGTAGCGGTGTAACCGGACGGGCTACTGAATTGGATAGGTTACAATCGGGCACGCAGCGCCTACGCCTAGGTTATATGCCTACCGCGCGTCTCTTTGTTGTGGTTCCGTGACAAACAGAAGGACAACCAGTGAATCTCTTAGCACATCGCCAATCTGGACAGAGGAAGGGGTAATCGCGGGCCCAGACAAAAAGGTGAAAGGATGAGATTCAATCCGGTAAATAGGGTCAGGGTAATGTGAGGGTCCTCAGAGTTCTGAACGCAACATCAATAGTTAGTAGTATACTATCTCTGGCTCCCCTATGTTGGTTCCTGACTTCCTTACGTGCTGTTAGCCGAGGCACAAGTTTGATCCTCTCTCCTGGTATTAAGGACCCGGTGCATATCTTAGTTATTAAGAATCCACCCACTACTACTTGATTCCCGATGTTATTTGTCAGCAGAGAGCTTCCAGAATGCCTTTAGAAGATCAGCGGAATTACGCCGTCGCACCAAGGTGGTGGGCTTATATATACCGTTTGATCGTTATACACGTCTAACGGCGTGGGCTTTTTTACTGCATATATAGGTTTTCACTTATTCTTTTTCCTGCCCGATTAGTGCCTCGCGGTGTCTTTTTCTTGAGACTCGGACAGGTGATAAGATTAGAATACAAGGTATAAGAGCATAGTAGTGCATGGGCCTTCGTTGCGCCAAGATCTCTGAGTGGCTTTGTGGAACTCGTCATTGTCACAGAACTTGATTATTATGATGAGTGCAAGAATTCAGGTTATCGACCTGACGACGCCCTATTTTCTGATATAGTATCGTAGTGTATAGCTACATCCTATGTCACGATAGTTCTCTGCCATAATTAATGGGCATGCAACAGCGCAGGAACGCAGCATTTCTAACGACACTGCTACTAAAAGTAGAGCGTTGTTAAGCTAGGGACTGGGGCGCCTGAACCTGGTGCCTATCTTATGATAATAGCACTATGACCAAGTATGATGTTACTTAGGGTTATGCAGAGTGCGCCGTTATCGTGGTTCATGCGTGCTACAGACCAGGTTATTTACGGCCGACTCATGTAGAGCCGTTTTTTGTGGTAGGTTATCTTGCAATAGATACGTAACACAGTTACACGATGTGACGCGTGCCACCAGGTCATCTCAACGATACCTATTCGATCTCACGATTGATAGCGGCATGGCTATTCGTCGCATTCTAAAGCGGGTAATCAACAGCTTGCTGTTAAATAAAGCATTTTGACACTCTGGTAGCCTTTATGGATCTAAATCTTAGTCATGTGTTGGTACAGATCCTGATGCGCTCCTAGGACAAGAACAGAATGATGCTATGTAGATGGTTGAGGACGAACCCGTGGAGGTGTTGAGACCTTCGACGGGATAACGGGGGCAAGCAAGCAAGTTTGTTTCTTGTACGAGGCAATAAATTCGTGTGATATGCCTCGCAAAATGACAGGGAATAGATATCTCGACGCCTATGGGTTCTTTTGGTAAGGTCAAGGGGATAGTTGTTGCAGTAATGCTACGTGGCCCTAAGGATCGTGTGTCGCAGGATGTGGTGGAAAGCTCTAGAACCTCATTCACTTCGTCACAGTGTGTGTATGATAGCTAGAGACAGGGTTGGCAAAAATACTAATAGTATAAATACTAATCTTAGTATATACTAATTAGTATAAGTGGGTCTTAGTATATACTAATTAGTATTTAGTATAGCTTAAAAAATACTAATTAGTATTTAATACGAGATTTTTTATACTAATTAGTATTTAGTACAAGATTTTTTATACTAATTAGTATTTAGTATATACTAATTAGTATTAGTATATATAATACTAATTT